>JXCR01135334.1:0-27050 GCA_002079205.1 Phalaenopsis hybrid cultivar
ATATATATATATATATATATATATATATATATTTATATTTTTATATATATAATGAGTATTATTTTTAAATAATTTGACTGCAAGGCTTCAAAGATTTGTAATCAATTAAAATTACTAATTAAAAATAGAATAAAAATATGTTAAATTCTATTTAAATGAATAATTTAATATAGTAAGATTTAAATCTAGTCCTTTCCTTAACATCTTACAGATGTGTGACTAGGATTATCAAAATGACTTATTTTTCATAACAGCTTATGTTCGACTCGATAAACAAGCCAAATACAAACTAATTTTTTGAGTTCGATATATAAAAGAGTAAACACAAACGATGATATTTTTAACAAGTCGAGCTTGAACTCATTTTCACCTTTAACATTATATGTGTGACTAGGGTTATCAAAATGACTCTTTGTTTCGAATAGCTCGTGTTAGGCTCGCTAAGGAAACAAGTCGAACACAAACAAGTTTTTTGTGTTCGAAATATAAACGAGCCGAACACAAACAAGTGTATTTTTTAATGAGCCAAACACGAGTTGAGTCCGGGCTCGCTCGTGTTCAACTCGTTTACACTCCTAACTGTGAATGAGGGAGAAATGAGTAAGTGTGAGGTGGGTAATGGACCTGGTGATGTTTGACTAACTGACATGTCTCATAATTGAAGTTAGCGAGACTTTTAATAGAAAATATCAGAGAATACAAAATTTTCAAATATTGAAAACTGGTATGACTTGAATGATAATGTAATAATATAATCGAACATTCAATGACTGGAGATAGGATAAAACTTTTGAGTGACATGTCTTCACTCTTTATATTGTCCTTTTGGAAGTAGCATAGTCCAACCACCCTCTTAGCAGTTCTAATCATCCTCCCCGAACGATGATTCTGAAAAATACAACTAGCAGAAGAGAAATTAACAACACAATCGATATCACTTGTCAACTTGCTGACTAGTAATAAGTTTCATTACAATCGAGGAACATGTAAAACAGATACCAAAGTTAGATTGGTCATTAGTATAAACGACCCTTTACTATAAATGGAGCTACAGGACCCATTGACAATGCTGATGGTGTTTTTTTCCAGAACACGGGCAATAAGTCGAGAAAGCTTGCAAGCAGTCAGTCATGTGATCCATGACACCGAAATCAATAATCCACGGACTAGAGGAGGAATAAACTGTGAGAGCCATAGGAAGAGTATCTTGTTGGGCGTGGGAGGTCGACGAACACGCGGAGACTTGCTTGGCTCCAATAAGCTTGATCAATTGCTCTATTTGATTTTTTAGGGATTCTTCTAACACTTGTCCCGAGTGTGGTTGCTTTGTGACAGTAATCATAAGTGGGGTGACCGGTCCATGTGGCATGGACGGGGCTGCACACTATTTGAGATTAAGGAGGACGACTTGGCTGAAGGAGTAGATCTATTAAGCATAACAAGTTTTCTGCTTTCTTCCAGATGAATCTTGGTAAAAGCAGCTCGAGCGGAAGGAAACGAATCCGGACCAATAATACGCTTTTGAACTTCATCAAGGTCTTTGTTAAGTCCAACAAGGGATTCAAACATACGATCATTTTCTATGATCTTCTGAAAGAGGGATAAGTCGGCCGGAGAATTCCAAATGTAATCGTAATATAGATAACACTTCATCCATAATGCAACCGGATCATTATAATACTGGGTCACAGTTGTTGACCCCTGTTTTGCCTCTCGGATCTTCTTAAATACCTTATAGAGTTGGCCTAAATTTCCTAAATTTAAGTAGTTATCACATACAACCGTCCAAAAAGCACTAGCCGAAGGGAGGAACATGTACAAACAACTAATTGAAGTATTCATAGACTTAATTAGCCAAGATATGACCATGGAGTTCTCCACTTCCCAAGCTTCATTTGTCGGGTTAGTTTTGGAGCCTCACGAATCACACCTGTGCGATGACGAAACTTCCCTCTTCCTTTGATGAATAATGACACCGCTTGGGACCATTAGAGGAAGTTACTGTCGTTCAACTTATGAGTTGTGATGTCGGCTTTCGGTCCTTTGGTCTGCAAGGGAGTGGAGATTAGAGTTGATCCTCCGGTGGAGTCAAGAATGCCTTCTGAGGGTGATTCATTGAAAGAATCAACCATCATTCCGATTGAGCCAAAATATATGTTTTTGTGGTTCTGAGCCATCGATGAATTTTTGTAGAATCACGACAAACAAATACAACTGCAGGAATTTCAGGTAGCAGAAATCACAACAAACGAATGCAGGAAACTTTTCTATGGAACAACAAGAAGTGCGTACGTTCTTGCAAGAATCTGCCGAATAAGAGAGGACAAGTACAAATAAATTTTGGGGTAATAAGAGTGGACGGGATCAGGAGGGCGAACTACTACAGGTATCTAGTTGGAAGTTCATTGAAATCGACGGGGAAGTAGTTCCTACAGTTTCGTGGACAGATTCCTATAGTTCGTTGAAATCGACAAAGAAGCAGGCTCACGATTAGGAGAAGGAATGGAGGACAGATTCCGACAGAGGAGATCGGGGGCTGCTAGATCTAGGTTTAGGTTCTGATACCATGTTGAGATTTGGAATAGACCAGCTCAATTTCATTGGTAGGAGCAGGGGTATTTAAGCTCAATTACAATAGACAAAATAATGGAAAATAATAGAACAGAGTAAAATAAATAGGAAAGAAAATAAAACATAATAAAGCAAAAGAGTAGGAATAAAATCAAATAATAAGTAATAATGTAGGGATAGCCGTTATAATATAATAGTTTGTAACATATTTGTGATTTTTTTTTTTACAATTTTGAATCATTTGACGCTTAAAGATTATTTAAGGAGGTCATGATATTGAAATATCTTATTTTTTATGAAGCACATGTTTGTTTTCTCATTTGCGTTTTTTTGATGCCACACATTAGTAGATATGCAGGTCTTCACTCTATTGTTGTATTCTTAAGTTTATCTTAGAGTTGCATAACTTGTGTCTATATGATATACTTATTTGGAAGACTTACATACATGCCGCTCAATTTCTATATATTTACATATCTAACACATAAACTTCAACTTTTACATATATGTCAACTTATCTATGCATGAAAATGTGTATTTCACTTTTTACAGGTCAAAATAATGATATTTTTATGTAATATGGATGATTTATTCGGTTAAAATGTAAAAGGTACATTGTAACAGGCTGAACTCTCAAACATCAAGATATTGTCCGTTTCGGCCTAACGACCTCACGATTTTGAATCTGCGTAAATTCCGAGGTCACCCATCCTAGGATTCTAGCACGAGCACACTTAAACTTATAGTTTTTGTCGAAACTCCAACCGATACACCAAATGATGCATCGATGTTTAAAAGTTCATCTTCATTATACTTTAAGGGTTTCACAATTTTCCCAACTTAAGTAACTGATGTTCCTGTTAGGGCTTTTAGCCCAGAATCATCGAATAAACAAATATTTTTATCTTCAGACTGGTGTATTGCTTTGTAACAGCATGAACTTTCATCAATCAAGATATTGTTCGCTTTTACCTAATACCCTCACGGTCTTACCTCGTTGGTGTAACTTCCCAGAAGGTCACCCATCTTGGACTGCTTCAGCATGAGCACACTTAAATTTTGAGTTTCTGTCGAAATTCTAACCGTCACACCAATAAACGGCTTGAAATTTAAGAGTTCAGCTTCATTTTACTTTTCACATAAATTTAAGCTTTTAGATATGTAAATACTTGGGAATTGTGTGGTATGTATGTAAATGCACCTCCTTATTTTCTCCTTGATCATGCTTCAGGTACATCATTGGTTTGGCTGGCCCTCCTGGCGCTGGTAAGAGCACTTTAGCTGCCGAAGTTGTTCAGCGCCTGAACTTCATTTCATGCAATAAAGATGCAATAGCTGTTGTTCTTCCAATGGATGGATTCCATCTTTATAGATCTCAACTGGATGCTATGGAGGTTGCCTCTCCTTCACTTGATATAAAATGTAAAATATCATTTTCTTTTACATTTTAAAAATTTAAAGATAAAATATTGAATTTTAATATAGTTTGAGTATATTTTATATTAATTATATTTTAAACGAGTCGGCTCACAATCTAATTAGTCAGGTTGGGGTTGGCTTGAGCTTGGCTTATTAGCCCAGCTCACGAGCCACTTATCGAGCTGAGCCCGAGCTAGCTCACGAGTTGATTTGGCTCAGTTACAACCCTGCTTTTCCATATATTTAGTAATGTTTCTAATTTATAGGACCCAGAGGAAGCTCATGCAAGAAGAGGAGGTTAGTAGACAATAATCTTGACTTAGGGGGTTTTAAGTAAACGGGCCAAGCACTTATCATGCTATAATTGGATGAATCAGCACCCTGGACATTTAATCCAGATCTTCTCTTGAAATGCCTTTGCTCGTTGAGGAGTCAGGTCTGCATCTTTGATTTTCAAGTTTTGTATTTACAATTTGCTGCTTGTTTTTGCAGAATAAATTTGAAGTACAGTAAATTATTAGCATCTAACATTATATTTGAATTGCTGAAAGTTACTGTCTTTAGTAGATTGGAATGATGGCTTGATTCCTTGCCCTTTAATGATATTGATGTTATGTATAAATTTATCAGGGATGGGTGTGTGCTCCTTCATTCGATCACAGTGTCGGTGATCCAGTGGAAAATGACATCTACATTGGTCCTTTGTAAGTCGATTGATATATTTTGTGTCAAAGTTGTCCAATATTTGAAGTAATTCTCTTGTAAATTAAATCAGGAAGGGGAATTACTAGGGTAGTTTGGTTTGTTGTAAAAGGAGTGCATTGCATTCTTTTTGCATGTGTTTAAAAAATTTGGGTGTTTTGTCATAGGAATTCCGAATGTAGTTTAAAATTATAATGCTTTTGGAATTCATTCTCTAGTTCATTCTTAGTGTATTTGAAATTCTTTAGATTTGAGCGAATTTTAAATACACCATTTCGTGTAAAGTATTGCATGCCGCTGCCGGCCACTGCCGACCTCCCCACTTCTATGGCTACCCACTGGCTGTCTGCTACCAACCGTCTTCTGTCGTCGCCGACCAATTTTTAGCTGCTATCTATGGTCAATTGCATTGTCAAATTCATTTGGCATTATCTGTTTTTGTGGCTTTAGTCTTTTAAGTGGTGGTGATTTGTTTTTTTCTTGGATTTTGTTTTTCACATGTTGGATGTTTTAATGGCTCTTAGATGAGTGGTGTTGTGATATTTTCTTTGATTTATTTGAGAAGTGACTATCACTAGATTAGAAATAGGCTAAGTGATTAATGGAAAATTAATGTTGAAATTAAAGATGAATTATATGAATGGTTGGTGATGCTTTTTGATCTAATGCTTTTATGAGGATAAGGATCATTAGCTTGTGACCTTAATTAATTAATTAATTAATTTATTTATTTATTTTGGTGCTTTACTTTAATGATATTTTGATTTATAACAAGGTACAAGATGTTTATTTGGTGCAGTATACCATTATGACTTTATGATTCTGCAATCTTACCATGAATTTTTCTGTCTCTATCTCCTTCCTGCAAATTCATATTCAATATTTTGCCGGAAAGATCTACTAATGATATTCTTTGGGATTAAAACTTATTTGTGAAAGATTCATGGATTACATTGCTGTAATCACTAACATTTTATCCAGATTTACATGACAATTATCAAATAATTACTATTTTGCAGCCAAGTTTTTCGAAGTTTGGAAAAATGGTGCAAATCTAGAAGACTTTAGTCACTGAAAACACAAATCATATGTGTTCATTTCTTTTAATGTTCATATTTTCTCATATATTTTTGTTATTCATTTTAGATGTAACATGTTTTTGATAACGGTGTCTATGAGAATTGAATATATTCTTGAGTATTTTGATTATCTTGATAATTTTGGGTTTCCATTGCAATTGCTTCAATTCAAGTTATAAATTTCTTATTTTACATGCATACCTCCCAATTCTTAGGTACTAACATATCTAACACCTAACCTTACTTTTTTACATTTAAACCATGCAAATATTTCATATTACATAAAAAATGTCATTATTTTAACTTATAAAAAGCGAAATACATGTTATCAAGCATTGGTAAGATGGAATATATGTAAAAATTGAAGTTTAGATTTTCGACATGTAAATACATAAGAATTGAACAATATGCAAGTAAATCTTCCATTTTTTACTGTAGCCGCTTCCGGTCTTATAGACTACCTATTCTTTGTTATTACTGTAGCAGTAACAGTAGTTTGTTTTTTTCCGGAATTTACAGTTTAGGCCAGGTCTTTGGAGGATTTTGCATTATAAATAGGATCATGTGGCATGTATTGAATGATTGAATAAAATTCTCATTTTTTCCACTCGATACATTAGCGTTACGGGACGTTGATTCATCGAACTTTTTGCTTAAGATTGTAGATCTATGTACTAAATGTATTATGTAATATACATTGATTAAGATTTAAATACAATGAAGGAAAATAAGAATCAAATATTATAAATAGTTGAGGTTGATGGCTTGATGCAATTACCAATTTTAATATCTAGATGTCATGGTTGGTACCATAGTTTGAGAAGTTATTTTTTGCAACTTATGCTGAATGTAGAAGGTAGGAGTGAAATCAAATGAACTTACTTTGCAATTTAATATTTTGTCAGGGGGTTAGCATTTTCATATTCGTTCTAACTAGTTGTATTGGCAAGGGTGAAGATTGAACTCCATGCTGCAGTACAAATATTTTGGTCTTTATGTGCAGAAATTATGGTCCATGTTTTAGTTTTTGGAGGAAGATAAATTATTTTGTACTGAATCATTTACATTTTTTGTTGTGATTCTTCCCCATCTGTGACAGGCATAAAATAGTGATTGTAGAAGGAAATTATTTATTTCTAGAAGAAGGGGTCTGGAAGGATGTATGCTCCATATTTGATGAAAAATGGTATTTTTATTTGACATCTTTTATATACAGGAAGATTTACATACATATCACTCAATTCCAATGTATTTACATATCTAGAACCTAAACTTCAATTTTTAGATATGTACCACCTTTCAATGCATGAAAAGGTGTTTTTCACATTGTAATAGTTGAAAAGGTGGTATTTTTGATGTGGCATTGTCTAAATGTAAAAAAGTAAAGTTTAGGTGTTAGATATGTAAATACACAANATGACTTCTACTAATAACATTCCCATCTATATCACAATCATTTTGAATACCAGACCCGATATATCTAAAACGTTCACTCATTTTAATGACTTGATCAACCAGTGTTACAGCCTTTCCAATAGATCTGCTACTACTAAAATTACATTTCATTTATTTAATTTTGGATCTACTCAAACGAATGCCTTTAGAATCTAAAGTTGACCTTCATATTTTAAGTTCTTCTCGGACTCTCTCAGGCCTTATCCACAGGAAAGATATCTTCGGTGAAAAACATACATCAAGGTAAATCCTCCTATAAATGTCCAATAAGAATATCCATAACTAAAGCAAAAAAGAAAAGTACNCTAATTTAATTTGGATCTTTGCTTTAATGATATTTTGATTTATGACAAGGTACAAGATGTTTATTTGGTGCGGTATACCATTATGACTTTATGATTCTGCCTTCTATACCATGAATTTTTCTGTCTCTATCTCCTTCCTGCAAATTCATATTCAATATTTTGCCGGAAAGATCTACTAATGATATTCTTTGGGATTAAAACTTATTTGTGAAAGATTCATGGATTACATTGCTGTAATCATTAACATTTTATCCAGTTTTACATGACAATTAACAAATAATTACTATTTTGCAGCCAAGTTTTTCGAAGTTTGGAAAAAATGGTGCAAATCTAGAAGACTTTAGTCACTGAAAACACAAATCATATGTGTTCATTTTTTTTAATGTTCATATTTTCTCATATGTTTTTGTTATTCATTTTAGATGTAACATGTTTTTGATAACGGTGTCTATGAGAATTGAATATATTCTTGAGTATTTTGATTATCTTGATAATTTTGGGTTTCCATTGCAATTGCTTCAATTCAAGTTATAAATTTCTTATTTTACCTCCCAATTCTTAGGTACTAACATATCTAACACCTAACCTTACTTTTTTACATTTAAACCATGCAAATATTTCATATTACATAAAAAATGTCATTATTTTAACTTATAAAAAGTGAAATACATGTTATCAAGCATTGGTAAGATGGAATATATGTAAAAATTGAAGTTTAGATTTTCGACATGTAAATACATAAGAATTGAACGATATGCAAGTAAATCTTCCATTTTTTACTCTAGCCGCTTCCGGTCTTCTAGACTACCTATTCTTTGTTATTACTGTAGCAGTAACTGTAGTTTGTTTTTTTTCGGAATTTACAGTTTAGGCCACATCTTTGGAGGATTTTGCATTATAAATAGGATCATGTGGCATTTATTGAATGATTGAATAAAATTCTCATTTTTTCCACTCGATACATTAGTGTTACGGCACGTTGATTCATCGAGCGTTTTGCTTAAGATTGTAGATCTATGTACTAAATGTATTATGTAATATACATTGATTAAGATTTAAATACAATGAAGGAAGATAAGAATCAAATATTATAAATAGTTGAGGTTGATGCAATTACCAATTTTAATATCTAGATGTCATGTTTGGTACCATAGTTTGAGAAGTTATTTTTTGCAACTTATGCTGAATGTAGAAGGTAGGAGTGAAATCAAATGGACTTACTTTGCAATTTAATATTGTCAGAGGGTTAGTTGTCATTTTCATATAAGTTCTAACTAGTTATATTGGCAAGGGTGAAGATTGAACTCCATGCTGCAGTACAAATATTTTGGTCTTTATGTGCAGAAATTATGGTCCATGTTTTAGTTTTTGGAGGAAGATAAATTATTTTGTACTGAATCATTTACATTTTTTGTTGTGATTCTTCCCCATCTGTGACAGGCATAAAATAGTGATTGTAGAAGGAAATTATTTATTTCTAGAAGAAGGTGTCTGGAAGGATGTATGCTCCATATTTGATGAAAAATGGTATTTTTATTTGACATCTTTTATATACAGGAAGATTTACTCAATTCCAATGTATTTACATATCTAAAACCTAAACTTCAATTTTTAGATATGTACCACCTTTTCAATGCATGAAAAGGCGTTTTTCACATTGTAATAGTTGAAAAAGTGGTATTTTTGATGTGGCATTGTCTAAATGTAAAAAAGTAAAGTTTAGGTGTTAGATATGTAAATACATAGGAATTGAGTGGTATTTATGTAAATGCCCTTATAAATAATGATTTTTCTTAATGCACTCTGTGAAGGTATTGAGCATATCTGCTTAAATGTTTGCAGGTTTATTGACATTAATCTTGATGCTTCTATGCAAAGAGTTCTGAAAAGACATATTGCAACAGGTAATGTACTGAAAATATCATCCCATTGGTTATGATAGCTAAGTTTGGCTCTGAACTAATTGTTCTGATAACATTGGCAGGAAAGGAGCCTGATGTAGCAAAATGGAGGGTATGATTTTTTTTTTTTTCCTTTCTTAACTCTTCTTCAGTTTGGTGATTTAAGACTTGGAACTTGTGAACATAATTAAAATTGAGTTCATTACATTTCAATATTTCATGGAGTGTACTTAATTGTGAACAACACATTTATATTAACATTAATCGAATTCTAGCTATCTTTCTTCTACTTATTTAACTTTTAATTTGTTTCATATTTTTTTATCTACTCATTTTTTGGTGTGCTTTTAGCTCTTTATTTTGCATGTTAAAACCACTTGCATCTATTTTATTTTATCTTCTATTCAATAAGTTCTATTTTTACAGTCTTTCTAATATTATATTCTTCATTCTATTCTTCCTATTTCTATGACATGTGGATCTCAATGTTATTATTTCTATCTTATGGTTGCGAATGACTTAATTTTTGACTAATACTTCAATTCATATAAAATAATTTGTCTTATTACAACTTTATAAAATCTACCTTCAACTTTATGTCATGTTATCTTTATTGCATAGTCATCCTGAGAGGCGACTCAATTTTATTTTTAAACTTTTACTCTATACATTATTCTCCATCTATGTCCACATTATTGTAATTTATCCAAGGTACTTAAATTTGTGATAGCTAGATATCAGTTGTCAATCTTCAATTCACTAAATTTCATATCATGTACTTGACCGTTCTTCTAAATTTTAGTCTCCTTAGCTTCTAAATGTGCAACTTATTCTGGCATAGCGCTTAGTTCAAGAGAGGTCTAACTATTAATTTGTTTCATTTGTTTATAGCGCAAAATCAATTATCACACCTTGGTCATTTTTTATAAGCATCTTTATCATATGCCTATTCACAACAACAACAACAAGCCTTTATCCAATTAAATGGGCTCGACTACATGAATCATTATTTTCCAATGAGTCCTATCAAGTGTCATTTCTCCATTTAATTCTAATAAGTTAAAATAATTTTTTATGCTACATGCCTAAGTCTTTTTAGGTCTACCTCTATCTTTCTTAACACAAGTAAAATCTAAAATATCTACTCTCCTAATAGGGTCATCTAATGGTCGATGTTTAATATGACCAAAACCATCTAAGAAGACTCTCTCTAACCTTGTCTGCAATTGGAGCTACTCCAACCTTCCACATATATATTCATTTCACATTTTGGCTCTAAGTGTGAAGCCACTCATCCACCTTAGCATTCTCATCTTAACAACACTTTACTTAATATTATGCTTCTCTTTTACTTAAACATTTGGTGTCATAAAACCAGTTTCACCACGATCTTATTAAAGTTTCCTTCTAGTCTAGGCGGTACTTTTCTATCGAACCATAGCCCGATGCATTTCTCTACTTCAACCATCCAACTTGACTTCTACTAATAACATTCCCATCTATATCACAATCATTTTGAATACTAGACCTGATATATCTAAAACGTTCACTCCTTTTAATGACTTGATCAACCAGTGTTACAACCTTTCCAATAGATCTGCTACTACTATCCAATTATTTTATATGAATGAATTATTTATGTAAACAAATTATTTTATATGAATACTTCAAGACAACAAATTAGAACTTAAATCTTCTTTTAATATTAGTAATAGAAAATTAAATTATTTATAACAGGAAAGATATAGACAACAAATTAGAACTTGGACTCTCTCAGGTCTTATCCACAGGAAAGATATCTTCAGTGAAAAGCATATATCAAGGTACATCCTCCTATAAATGTCCAATAAGAACATCCATACTAAAGCAAAAAAGAAAAGTACTTAGTCCTAGTATCCATAACTAAAGCTGATCCTTGATATAATCCAACTAAAATAGGAAAATACTTAGTCCTAGTATACATATATTTAATGACTTCAATATAAGCAATATCAAATTTTTTTTTCTAGAAGTTTCCAAAGTACTTCTCCTAAAACTTTATATTAAGTTTTTTTTTAATTCAACAAAAATCATATATAAATCGTCCTTGCTCTCTTTGTACTTCTCCATCAAACATTTCAATAAATGCATAACTTCCTTAGTAGACTTGAACGACATGAATTGAAATAGATTTTGAGCAATTTTTGTATCACATTGTAACTTATGTTCAAGTACTCTCCCACATAATTTAATTTGTGACACAAATTAATTTTTTCTATAATTTGAACACTCTTTTGCATTCCTTTTTTTTCTTAAAAATAGGGAACAATAGACTTTCCTCACTCATCAGATATTTTTTTAGTTTTTAAAACAATATTAAAAAGTTAGTAAGCCAAGAAATTTTTATCTCCTAAATATTTTCACACTTATTTTGAAGTATCATCGGGTCTATTACTTTTTCATACTTCATTTCTGTATAGCCCCATCAACTTTTGTTTTAGTAATTCGTCAGTATAAAAAAAGTAACTTTGTTATTATTTATGATATTAAAATTACTAAATTTGATCGTATTTTCACAATTTCATTGAAAAGTTTATCAAAATATCTCATCCATCTATATTGAATATTCTCATCTATGAAAAATATTTTTTAATTTTGTTCTTTAATGTATTTTATTTGAACTAAATCTTTGTTTTTTTATCTCATTGCTTGGCTAGTTTATACATCTATCTTTCATCCCGTTTAGTATTTAATGTATTATAAAGATCATTAAAATCATGATTCATCATANTCTTAGTAGACTTGACCGACATGAATTCAAATAGATTTTGAGCAATTTTTGTATCATACTGTAACTTATGTTCAAGTACTCCCACATAATTTATTGTGTGACTCAAATTTAATTTTTCTATAATTTGAACACTCTTTTGCATTCCTTTTTNCCTTAGTAGACTTGACCGGCATGAATTCAAATAGATTTTGAGCAATTTTTGTATCATACTGTAACTTATGTTCAAGTACTCTCCCACATAATTTATTGTGTGACTCAAATTTAATTTTTCTATAATTTGAACACTCTTTTGCATTCCTTTTTTTTTCTTAAAAATAGGGAACAATAGACTTTCCTCACTTATTAGATATTTTTTTAGTTCTTAAAACAATATTAAAAAAGTTAGTAAGCCAAGAAATTTTTATCTCCTACATATTTTCACACTTCTATTGGAGTATCATCGGGTCTATTACTTTTTTATACTTCATTTCTGTATAGCCCCATCAACTTTTGTTTTAGTAATTCGTTGGTATAAAAAAAGTAACTTTGTTATTTATTATGATATTAAAATTACTAAATTTGATCGTATTTTCACAATTTCATTGAAAAGTTTATCAAAATATCTCACTCACCTATATTGAATATCCTCATCTATGAAAAATATTTTTTGATTTTGTTATTTAATGTATTTTATTTGAACTAAATCTTTGTTTTTTTATCTCATTGCTTGGCTAGTTATACATCTATCTTTCATCCCGTTTAGTATTTAATGTATTATAAAGATCATTAAAATCATGATTCATCACAAATAGATCTCTTAGACTCCTTATAGGCCGCCTTATATTTTTCTTAATTCTCAAAGCTTTTACTTCTAATCGATTTTTTATAATAAAATTTTTCATTTTTCATTTGTTTTCGTACAATTATTATTCCACAACCAATTATTTTTATTTATAAGAATTTTTCCTTTTAATTCTTCAAACACATCTTTTGCAACGTGCTTAATAGTGTTTGTTATTTTATCTTATATAGTATTAGCTTCTTCATGAACATCTCAAATCTTAGGATCTTGAATTACTTCTAAAAATAATTTAATTAATGTCTAATTCTGTGATAATGTTGTTATTTATAGGCCTATTCAAAGTCAATAAATAATTGAAAGATCTCATTGTTAATCTAACATTTTCATAATTTCTTTGGTACAAAAATCCCCTTATTTTCAATTTCTTGTGCATAAAATCAAATTGATCCTCTTGGTCTCCTATGATGTTTTTCGTTTTCCCTTTATTATTAAAACCTCATGTATTCTAAAAAAATTACCATTTTCCCAATCCAATCACTTGAAATTTCTCTAGTCATATGATTCTATGAAAAATTACCATTCTCCCCTCCATTATCTACCCTAACTTTTCACATTTGTAATAACTATTTCATCTACCTCTTTTTTTTGTGCATTGTCTTCGAAGTTGATTAAATTACTCTTTTTGATAAATCTACTACATTATACATTTGTTGATTTTGCTTGTCTAGACAATATCTTTTCAAGTACCTAACTTGATAATTGATCAAAATGTCATTTCCATTTTTTTTATTCCCAATCGAAGTATTAACTGCACCCAAATGTAGCATTTCTCCACCAAAAAATCTTCTTGATCGTCTGATGAATTTTCATAATAGTTCTTTCCACAATATCATAATTGTATTTGTGAAATTCTTTCTCAATTGATTAATTTTGTGCCCATCAAAAATTTATTTTTATGCTGGATTTTAAATGATTTCTATATGCGCCATGTATTCCAAGCATTCTGATAGTGTTTATTAATTGTAGTCTTCTTCATTTTCTCAAGAGAAAATTGTCAAACTGGTCCCCTGACTTTCTGCAGGGGTGTTATTTTAGTCTCAGAGTCTATAAAAATGTCAATTTAATCCCAAAACTCTATTAATGCGGCTGAAACAGACCCATTGGAAAATATTTTAAGTTCATGTTAAAAGACTATGGAAGACTAATTTGACCACTTTATAGATTCTGGGACTAAACAAATCTCATGTAAATATTCAGGATTATTTTGGCACTTAATTTTTTTTTTTTTTTACTGATTCAATTTTCCTAAACTCAGATTGATTATAACGATCGCCCAAATGCTGAACTCATCATGAAATCTAAGCACAAGGCAGATCTTATAATTAAGTCTGTAAACTTCCAAAGCTGAAGGTTCAAATGCCAAAGCACAATCTGATGTTACAGCAGTGCTGGAAGCCTGGAGCTGGCTCCCTTAAACACTGTAAGAACAATTNAAAACTCAGATTGATTATAACGACCGCCCAAATGCTGAACTCATCATGAAATCTAAGCATAAGGCAGATCTTATAATTAAGTCTGTAAACTTCCAAAGCTGAAGGTTCAAATGTCAAAGCACAATCTGATGTTACAGCAGTGCTGGAAGCCTGGAGCTGGCTCCCTTAAACACTGTAAGAACAATTTGTATGAAGTCCTATGTTTTTCCTTCATACTTTTTATATTTCATGGTAAAAAAATAATCATTTATCAAAGTTTGATGTAATGAGGTTATGACAGATTGTTGAGAACCTTTGAATTCATTTTGGCATGCACTTTTTGAGATAATTTGGAGCATTAAATGATATAGAACATGAATTCCTTCCAAATCCATGAGCTTTTGATCTTTACATATATATATGTGTGATACAGTGCTGCACATTTATTGAAGAAAAATGAGAGGACAGTAAAGAAACTAGAGGCATTTTACATGCATTCCACTCAAATATTTAACAACAACAACAACAACAACAAAGCCTTAATCCCACTACGTGGGGTCGGCCACATGAATCCTCCTTTCACCATTGCGTCCTATTTAGTGTCATATTTTCATTTAGTTCTAGTAAATTAAGATCATTTTTAATATTGCATCCTATTTAGTGTCATATTTTCATTTAGTTCTAATAAATTAAGATCATTTTTAATAGCGTCCTATTTAGTGTCATATTTTCATTTAGTTCTAGTAAATTAAGATCATTTTTAATACAATGAGTCCTATTTAGTGTCATATTTTCATTTAATTCTAGTAAATTAAGATCATTTTTAATACAATATCTATTTAGTGTCATATTTTCATTTAGTTCTAATAAATTAAGATCATTTTTTATACAATAAGATTTTTCTCCATTGAGTCATGTTTAGTGTCATATTTTCATTTAGTTCTAATAAATTAAGATCATTTTTTATACAATAAGCCTGTCCTATTTAGTGCCATATTTTCATTTAGTTCTAGTAAATTAAGATCATTTTTTATACAATAAGCCCATGTCTCCTATGTTCTTCCTCTGCCTTTCTTAACACAAGTCGAATCTAATTTCCTTCTAGTAAATTAAGATCATTTTTTATACAATAAGCCCAAGTCTTCCTAGGTCTACCTTTGTCTTTCTAATAAATTAAAATCATCACCATTGCGTCCTATTTAGTGTCATATTTTCATTTAGTTCTAGTAAATTAAGATCATTTTTAACCATTATTGAGTCCACTTAATCCCACTACGTGGGGTCGGCTACATGAATCTTTTTTCTCCATTGCGTCCTATTTAGTGTCATCTTATCATTTAGTTCTAATAAATTAAGATCATTTTTAATACAATAAGCCCAAGTCTTCCTAGGTCTACACTCTGCCTTTCTTAACACAAGTCAAACCTAAAACATCTACTCTCCTAATCGGATCATCTAATGGTCGACTTTTAATATGACCAAACCATCTAAGACGACNTTATGAAGTCCTATGTTTTTCCTTCATACTTTTTATATTTTATGGAAAAAAAATAATCATTTATCAAAGTTTGATGTAATGAGGTTATGACAGATTGTTGAGAACCTTTGAATTCATTTTGGCATGCACTTTTTGAGATGATTTGGAGCATTAAATGATATAGAACATGAATTCCTTCCAAATCCACGAGCTTTTGATCTTTACATATATATATGTATGATACAGTGCTGCAGATTTATTTAAGAAAAATGAGAGGACAGTAAAGAAACTAGAGGCATTTTACATGCATTCCACTCAAATATTTAAGATCACATAAAAAAAAAATACAATCATCACTATCATTTTAAAAGTGAAATACACCTTTTCATGCATAAGTTTATGGCAATTAAGATTTTGTAGGTGTCAATATTAAACTTTGGGTTTCATATATGTAACATCATGAGAATTGGGTAGTATGTATGCAAATCTCTCAATAAACTATGGGATCAAATTATAGCATGAATCAAATATAAAGGCTTATTTGCATGAGGATGTTATACATTTTCATGATAGATTGGATAGCATATTTCCTCAAGATTGATGCAGATTTTTTCAAAGTCTTAATAGCTCGACCTTCTAAATTGGCAACTATTACTGTCCCCTCTCCTCTATGGGCAACTTTTCTCAAGAATATACAAATTCTCTTACTATATCCTAAGATCACTTGTTATCACCACCACCAACAACAACAACAACAACAAGGCCTTAATCCCACTACGTGGGGTCGGCTACATGAATCCTTTTTCTCCATTGCTACATTAAGATCACTTTTTATCACCAAAATAGTAAAATTCTTTGGAAGGAAGATCATCCCCAAATCTATCAAAGGCGCCTTTTGTTGCCTTTCAAAGAGGCGGAATCATTTCTTGCAAAACATTCTTGTTCTTTTGGTTGGCTCTTCTAATTCCTATGCCTCTAAGCCTCTTATACTTTTTGGCTCATTTTCCCCTTGATGCCTCCATCTTCCTATTTTCTATTTTCACAACTATGTTACCCTTTTCAAGAGTTTATGAAGAATGGAAACTTCAGCCCTTAGAAATTCTCAAAATTGACATTGCATGTCAAGCCACCCTATCTCTCCCTAGCCCTCTAATTAGAGACCACTCTCTACTTGACATCTTACAACATTGGGAGAGCCAACTAACAACCCTTAGGTTTCTCTATAGGCGCTCTTAAACCCTATTTGAGAGAGAGCCTTGTTGACCAAACTCTATATGTACCATACAATACCTTTAATGATCTTATCATCTTCTAACCACTCATCAATAAAATATTCTAAACCTCTTTGGCATGAAAATGATCAAATATTGAACTGCTAAGATCTGTCTTCGAATCTGCCATAGCATATTATGTTCTTTGGCTCACTTTTCAATGTTAACAACTAGGCACACCACCTCTCAGACTCCACATAGCCAACAAAGTTATTTCTTTAGCTCTTGAACAACCACCCCACAGTCTTTAATTAGGATCTCATGCCTTCTTGCATGTTAAGCAACTTATTGTCCGCATTGCTCTTGCTATTTCATAAAATAAGACAACAATAAATCCAACCCACCATTGCTTGTATAACTTGTGCCCAATTTATTTAATGTGTTTCTATGAGTAGCTACAATGTGCTATGAATAAAGCTTAGTGATAGGTCCATGTTCTCTTTTGTTGCTTTATGGGAATAAAAAAGAGGTACTATTTTCATGGGTGATATAGTCTAATGATGATTTTGGCATCGAAGTAGGCCCATAAGGTAAATATTCTACCAGAGTTCAAAAAAGGCAAACAAAGCCTTTTTAAATTCCTTAATCATTTCATCATTTTCTATGAAATTATAAAATAAATGTTCATTAAATTTATATCCCAAGATCGTAGATCAAGCATCAAAAGCCATTTGTTAAGCATAGTATCATACCATAGGCTTTGCACATTGGACTACAAGCATCAAAAGTCATAATCATGTTGTAGATTTGAGATGTGTCTATCTATACATTAGGCTTATCAATCTTTTGTGATTGCAAGTCACTATTATCATGCAATTCATATATGATTCTCTTTTATTTTGTGGTGGTGATTCTAATTTAAAATGCCTAAACCTTCAAAATATTTTGCTTCTTTAGACATGTCGTAAGTCTTTCAAATTATTATTATTATTATTATTATTATTATTATTATTCATCTGATGTTTCTTATCAAACTATTGAGGTATTTATTCTTTGTCAATTAAAATTTTATGGTGGAAGAGATTCACTTTCTTTTCTCGATCTGATGAGTAGTCATTATTAAGGTTGCCAAGAATCGACTAAGCTCGCCAATTTAACCCAAACTCAACTCAAAAACTTTGGTTTTAATGGACTTGAATAGTTTTCATGTCGAGTTATGGCTAGGAATTCTAAACCTTTTATTTTTTTAGGCCGGGTTTTAGTTGACCCATCTACTTGAAATTTACCCAAAAATAACATAATAATAATAATAATAATACTTATTATTATTATTATTTGTCACCAGTGTTTATCTGGAGAAATTATTCCGTGCGGACATCTCCACCCTTTATCACGGGTTTGGTAGGACCCACTTTCAATTTTTTTTTTTTAAAATCTCACTGAACCCGTGATGAACAGTGGAGATCGGACACTACATGCATCCCTGCATGCGGTATCCGCACGAAATAATTTTTTGTTTATCTGGGTAGTAAGAAAAGGATCTTCAAGTTTTGTTTTTTGTAAGCAGATATTATTAACAATTAAATTTAGCGCAATAATATTTAAGTTCTAACATTCATAAGAAAAAAAATACATTGCTAAATAACTCACCAAGGAGTCAACAATTAAGCTCAAAAAGATAAAAAACATTATGAGCCATTTACTTACATACCATCCAATTGCTATGTATTTACATATCCAATACCTAAACTTTACATTTTTTGTTTACATTCACGCCGACCAAATTTTTCATATCACACAAAAAAAAAAATCATTATTTTAATTTTTAAAAAATAAAATATATCTTTTCATGCATAAGTAAGTTGATATATAACGGGCAAATTAGACCCCATGTTGAACCAACAAAAGCCAAATAATCGAGTCATGATTGAACCACACGAGCTATTCGATCTCGTTCAATTTTTAAGATCATGGAAAATAGACAACATGTCTTAGGATCAACCCTACCAATGATGGGAATTTACACACCTACCACACAATTCTTACGAATTTGCATATCTAACACATATGCTTCAATTTTTTACATTTATATGCCTCAAATCTTTCATATCACATCACCATCATTAACTTTCTAAAAGCGAAATACAACCTTTTCATGCATAGATAATGTCGTCTTAAATGTAAATATCAAAGTACATATCAAAGTACGTGTTAAACATGTAAATACATAGAAGTTGTGTGGCATGTATGTAAATCTTCCAGCAATATTTAGATATCCTATGACAATTTCTCAAATGTTTGTGGTACACTGATAAAGATGTTTTAGTTGAATGTAAACAGTATTTACATACAACCCAATTCCAAAGTATTTACATATCTAATGCAAAAAACTTAACTTTTTTTACATTTATACCACCCAATTCTTTCATAAAAATTGAAGCTTAGGTGTTATATATGTAAATATATAGGAATTGAGTGACATGTGTGCAAATCTTTGTATTAACAAACATCCATATAATACCAATAAAATTGCCAGGAACAATACCAACACATAAAAAGCACATTTACATACATACCATACAAGTCCTATGTATTTACATATCTAGCACTTAAATTTTCATATTTTCATACGTAACACTCGAATCTTTAACATCACATGAAAAATACCACAATCTTCATGTAAACGTTCATGATACTGAAGCGTTATAAATATAAATATGAAAATTTGGAGGTTAGATATGCAAATATATGAGAGTTGTATGGCATGCATGTAAGTTTATAGAGCAGAATTTCAAGAGGAGTTTCTGCTAGAGGACAAGCCAAACCAAACAAACAAGCCATTAAGAACAAAAAGGAAATGGAAAATTTACATTCATACCGCATAATTCTAATGTATTTACATATCTAATACCCAAAGTTTGATATTGACGCGCATAACACATTAGTGCCGTAAACCTATGCATGAAAAGAGGTATTTACTTTCAAGAAGATAATGATGATGCTATTTTTTATGTGATGTCAAAGATTGGGGTTATACGAATGTAAATAAGAATGTTTATATGTTAGATTCGTAAATACATGCGAATTGTGTGGTATTTATGTAAAAATTCCTTAAAGGAAATTGAAAGGCTAAGGAGTTGAAACAATATATACAGGCTTCCAGTTTTCTCATATAGAAGAACACAACAATGAAAGAGCATGCTCAACATAGTCTGCATAAGATTAGTGCAAAGGTACTCATTTTGAACCAAATATTTCAATAGTTTTGTTTGGGTTCTATCAGGATTTCATTGAGGGAGTAAAAATGTAAGGGGCAATTACATAATGGACCACCCGAAACTTGCTATTTACAAATCAACCGCCCTCTTTCATTCATTTTTCAAATTCTCAATCAAATATNTGAGTTAAAATGCAAGGGGGCAATTACATAACAGACCACCCGAAACTTGCTATTTACAAATCAACCGCCCTCTTTCATTCATTTTTCAAATTCTCAATCAAATATCAACATTCATGGCAAAACCCCAACCCATAGTTTTCATTGATATCAAATTCTCAATAGTTTGATCATGGCACGCATAAATATATCGGTTCGGTAGTTTAAAAAAATCACCTGGGTAGTTCATTTATAAATATCAATATCAATGTTTCGGCTGGTCAGTAGGTAATCATCACAAAATGTAAATAAGCTGCAATATTTCTTGTTTGTGTTTGACACATTACTGTTTGATTTGTTTGCAAATATAACCAAGCAAAGGCCAATATATCAATCAAAAGAAAGAAAAAGATAAATCCAATTTAAAGCTTCAACAAACAAGCACAACACTTAGGGTTCGTTTGGGCCAGCTGCAGATTATTGATTATCTGCTGATAAACAGCTAATCCAGATAAAATGTTGATCAGTAGCTGATCCGAATAAGCTGGCTGTCTGTTTGATTTGTGCGCTTGGAGAACAACTAATTTGCAGTTGTTTCTGGAGAAATGATCATTCTGCTCCTGTGCAACAATGTTGTTTACAACAGAATTGTCATAGCTATAAATTAAATATTTTAGAAGCAAATAACCACTTCTTAACAGTACAAAAACAAAAAAGATATATACCTCACTTAAGAGAGATTACCAAGATTACTAAAAAAAGAAAAATAATTAAATTAATACATTAGTCGCACAAAATTATTCTCTTTGTATCTCATCTTCGACACACCCAGTTCCTCCTAAGTACTCGTCACAACCTCTCCACAGCATAATCAATGGATGTATTTCACTTTTTAAAAGTTAAATAGTGATATATTTTAAGTGACATAAATGATTTGCCCGGTAAAAATGTAAAAGACAAAATTTAGGTGCTAGATAAGATTTGGTGGTATTTTAAGTGATATAAGCTGGTTGTCTGTTCGATTTGTGCGCTAGGAGAACAACTGATTTGCAGTTGTTTCTGGATAAATGATCATTCTGCTCCTGTGCAACAATGTTGTTTACAACAGAACTGTCATGACTATAAATTAAATATTTTAGAAACAAATAACCACTTCTTAACAGTACAAAAACAAAAAAGATATACATCTCACTTAAGAGAGAATACCAAAATTACTAAAAAAAGAAAAATAATTAAATTAATCCATTAGTCGCACAAAATTATTCTCTTTGTATCTCATCTTCGCCANTTATCAAATTCTCAATAGTTTGATGATGGCACACATAAATATATCGGTTCGGTAGTTCAAAAAAATCACCTGGGTAGTTCATTTATAAATATCAATGTTTCGGCTGGTCAGTAAGTAATCATCACAAAATGTAAATAAGCTGCAATATTTCTTGTTTGTGTTTGACACATTACTGTTTGATTTGTTTGCAAATATAACCAAGCAAAGGCCAATATATCAATCAAAAGAAAGAAAACGATAAATCCAATTTAAAGCTTCAACAAACAAGCACAACACTTAGGGTTCGTTTGAGGCAGCTGCAGATTATTGATTATCTGCTGATAAGCAGCTGATCCAAATAAACTGCTGATCAGTATCTGATACGAATAATTTGGCTATCTGTTTGATTTGTGCATTTGGAGAACAACTGATTTGCACTTGTTTCTGAATAAATGATCATTCTACTCCTATGCAACAATGTTGTTTACAACAGAACTGTCATAGCTACAAATTAATATTTTAGAAGCAAATAACCACTTCTTAACAGTACAAAAACAAAAAAAAGATATACATCTCACTTAAGAGAGAGTACCAAAATTATTAAAAAAAGAAAAATAATTAAATTAATCCATTAGTCGCACAAAATTATTCTCTTTGTATCTCATCTTCGCCAGACCCAATTCCTCCTAAGTACTCGCCATAACCTCTCCACAGCATAATCAATAGATGTATTTCACTTTTTAAAAGTTAAATAGTGATATTTTTTAGGTGATGTAAATGATTTGGCCGGTAAAAATGAAAAAAATAAAATTTAGGTGCCAGATAAGAATTGGTGGTATGTAATACTTTGGATCATCCAAACGAAAGAATTTGCTTTTTTATGCCATCTCCTTTGCAAAATGCAAACTATAAATCTATGATGAAATCTTAATTTAGGGAAAAAAAAACAAAAACAAAGACAAGAACAAAATAAGTGATGCAAAGCAACAGACTTTAGATTTTTTTTTTTAAAAAAAATTCAAAAATGAAATGAGAAACTGCTATTGCACAACCTATACCAAGGAGTGAAAACAGAACAGAACATGTAAAGTTGAATACAACACAGCATTACACATTACATCCCACATGAACTTCCAATCTTTTCAAGCAAATAGCAATAACTCTTTTTACAAAGCAATCACTTAATGCAGAAAACGCAGAAAAAATGTGACAAAAATCGCCATTAGAACCCTATTTATTCCCCACAACCAGCTAAAAAACGAAGATTTGAGATACCTGTAACAGTACAAAGGCCCAAAGTTCTCATCTTTTTTATCCAAAGTTGAGATAGAAGAAGTACTAAAACCGCCATTAAGCGCATGTGAGTGAGTTTTGGTCCATAGAAGATTGAGAAGAAGAAGAAGAGAAAGCTGAGAGCTTCGGGGCTTCCGTTAATGGCTTCAGAGGGCTGAAAGCAGTAAATGCAAATGTGCGAGCTATGGCTGCCATCTCTGTTCATTGTGCAAGAGCAATTGATCTGCCCTAGAGCATCGAGCGAGTTAGGGAGGAGACAGACGGAAGGGCACGGGATGAAATAATCCGCTCGACGAGGATTTAAGACGCGGGCCGCTGGGTTGATCCCGCGGCCGCATCTATTAAAGAAATTGGAACAATATTTTTTATTAAGCTCCCCGAACGCACGAAACAAATAACGCGGTGGCGCGCCTATAAGCTGCCCCATACGGGCCCTTAAAGATTATATACACTCAATACACTATCATATTTTGCATCANACACCAACTCTATTAATTTTTACAACATTATCTTTCAAACTCTTATATATAATTACACCTACACCATTTCTAGTGCGACTCTTACCAGAATACCAAAACTTAAAACCTAAATTATCAATCTCTTTAGCCTTTTCTCCAACCCACTTAGTTTCTTGAATACATAAGATATTAATTTTCCTATGAATCATAATATCAACTAATTCCATTATTTACCATTGAGAGTGCCTATATTCCAAGATCCTATACTAATATTAGTTTCATGGACTAACTTCTTTACCTGCATTCGCCCGTAATGTGTGAACCCTTGCTTATTTCATTAGTTTCATGCACACTTATCACTGTATTCAGGTTATATAGTGCGTCGCTTTTAGGGGACGCCCTAGCACTTACATAATGATCAAAAGGATTCATGTCATGATTTTTTTTTGAAAAGTTTTACACAATCCTCCAGAGCTAACCAAACAAAAAAATACATTACCCACTCTTAGGGGGTTACTCTCCCAGATACAATTCCACACCAAATCACCCAAAAAAATGTTATACAAAACACCAAAACATTTACAGGTATACTCAAAGAAAATAAATCAGCCTAACAGGAAAATAAAAGTTAATAGCACAGAGGTGACCAAGAGCTGAGCTTTAAATCATGATCCAGAGAAAAAAAGACATCGGGTCTTAAAAGCATCACGAACTGTATCAGGGGATGAAAAGAACCGGTGACAATGTGATTCCTCATTGCTCCACACATAAACTTCAACAAAATCTATAGCAAATTAAGACCAAAAATTGCAACCCAACAAAGCTCCATCCAAAGGCTACCCTGAACATCTGTTGCAGCCAACTGAAAAACCAGAAAAATTGTAATTTCCAAAATGCTAAGTAGGGAAAACCAGAAAACACAGAAGCAAAGCCATCCAGAGCAATAAAAGTGATCGAGGAGTGCAACGTCAATTATCTTCACCCCCAAAATATACTTCTCAATAATTAAGAAATTAGAATATAATAAACGGGGCATCCATAAATTCATCATTAAGAAGCCTCCTTAAAGCAACAGAAGGTTGTAAGCCAACCACAACATTATCATTCCCAAATTTCACCAACCAATCCTCAGGAATATTACCTTACCTAAAGNAAAATGAGATAAATTTAAGATTATTAAAAATGATTTTAGTTTATTAGAATTAAATGAAAATATGACACTAAATAGGACGCAATGGAGGAAAATGATTTATGTAGCCGACCCCACTTAGTGGGATAAAGGTATTGTTGTTGTTGTATTATTATTATTATTATTTTANTTATATTCCAATATCCTATCCTAATATTAGTTTCATTAGTTTGATGGACTAACTTCTTTACCCGCATTCCTCCATAATGTGGGAACCCTTGCTTATTTAACACTACACCCGGGCGCCGGTGTAGCGGCCTTTGCACACTTTTCATTGTATTCAGGCTATACAGCGCGTCGCTTTCAGGGGACGCCCTAGCACTTACACAATGATCAAAAGGATTCATGTCATGATTTTTTCGACAAGTTTTACGCTAGTTGTCGACTACCTAACACAACCCTCCACTTTTCGCATCCGGGCTTGGGACCACTCAAATATTTAAGATCGCATAAAAAAAAAATACAATCATCACTATCATTTTAAAAGTGAAATACACCTTTTCATGCATAAGTTTATGGCAATTAAGATTTTGTAGGTGTCAATATTAAACTTTGGGTTTCATATATGTAACATCATGAGAATTGGGTAGTATGTATGCAAATCTCTCAAGAAACTATGGGATCAAATTATAGCATGAATCAAATCTAAAGGATTATATGCATGAGGATGTTATACATTTTCATGATAGTTTGGATAGCATATTTCCTCAAGATTGATGCAGATTTTTTCGAAGTGTTAATAGCTCGCCCTTCTAAATTGGCAAATATTACTGTCCCCTCTCCTCTATGGGCAACTTTTCTCAAGAATATACAAATTCTCTTACTATATCCTAAGATCACTTGTTATCACCACCAACAACAACAACAACAAAGCCTTAATCCCACTACGTGGGGTCGGCTACACGAATCCTTTTTCTCCATTGCTACATTAAGATCACTTGTTATCACCAAAATAGTAAAATTCTTTGGAAGGAAGATCATCCCCAAATCTATCAAAGGCACCTTTTGTTGCCTTTCAAAGCGGCGGAATCATTTCTTGCAAAACATTCTTGTTCTTTTGGTTGGCTCTTCTAATTCCTATGCCTCTAAGCCTCTTATACTTTTTGGCTCATTTTCCCCTTGATGCCTCCTCCATCTTCCAATTTTCTATTTTCACAACCATGTTACCGTTTTCAAGAGTTTATGAAGAATGGAAACTTCAGCCCTTAGAAATTCTCAAAATTGAAATTGCATGTCAAGCCACCCTATCTCTCCCTTCTTTCCTCTCCGAGACTATCTTGTTGACATTTCTTGAGCCCTCACCTAGCCCTCTAATTAGAGACCACTCTCTACTTGACATCTCACAACATTGGGAGAGCCAACTAACAACCCTTAGGTTTCTCTATAGGCGCTCTTAAACCCTATTTGAGAGAGAGCCTTGTTGACCAAACTCTATATGTACCATACAATACCTTTAATGATCTTATCATCTTCTATCCACTCATCAATAAAATATTCTAAACCTCTTATGCATGAAAATGATCAAATATTGAACTGCTAAGATCTGCCTTCGAATCTGCCATAGCATATTATGTTATTTGGCTCACTTTTCAATGTTAACAACCAGGCACACCACCTCTCAGACTCCACATAGCCAACAAAGTTGTTTCTTTAGCTCTTGAACAACCACCCCACAGTTTTTAATTAGGATCTCATGCCTACTTGCATGTAGGGCTGTCAATTTGGCTCGTTGTTCGTGAACAGCTCGTGTTCGGCTCGTTAATCAGCTCGTGTTCGGCTNGCTGAAATCATATAAGAACACAGAAAGCAAATCATCGGGCAACAAGAATCCCAGCAATCGAAAAGCTGTGCAATCGAAGAGCAGACCTTTGGGCAAGGCGACGCGGAGATCCAAAACGCATCAAGATTGCAACTTTACGAAGGGGAATGCAAGCGAGGGGAGAAATTGACCGTTGGAAACAGAAAAAGAAGAAGAATTCGATCTGGTTGAAGAAGGAGAAGGAGATGGAAACCGAGCGCAGGTTTTGGCGGGTGGAGGGTTTATAAAGGTGGGGAATTTGAATCAGGAGAAGGGCAGAAAGATCGTAATTTTGGTGTTTGATGGGAATGAGGGGAGAGTTCACTTACAGGGGCAAAAGAATGGAAAGGGGAGGGCCTCGATTCGCAGAAGAAGAGGGGAAGGAAGCAGCGGCGATGGCAATAGAGAGAAAGGGGGCATTTAGGTCAACAATCGAGGTGCTTTGCTTCTTCTTTATATGGATGTTACCTAATTGCCCTTGGTTGAAAATCATAAAGGCCCATTTACATTTCATTTATTACATTTA
>JXCR01135334.1:65645-77198 GCA_002079205.1 Phalaenopsis hybrid cultivar
TATTTTCCCACTATTTGGGTTCCTACACCTTGGTTATTATTGTTCCATTTAAAGTTAGGGTGATTCTTCTAGCCTAGGTTATAGGTGTTGGAATATGGGATATTGAACCAATTGGTTATGACATTCATAGATTATACATGAATAACACTCGGATAAACTAGTTGTTCATTAACACTTTTCTTTATTACAATTGATCCTGATATACAACTCAATCCAAAATTGTCTAACTTCCCGCTACTTGTGAGGTTAAGATTGCCAGCATATTTGCATCGTGCACACTAGCTAACTTCGAATTATTTAGTCTATTTGGATGCCATTAAAAATTATTAGTAAGATCTCCTCAATCAATGAATATGCCTCCTTAAATGGTTTTGACTTGAGTGACTCCCCAGTTACAACATCTATTATTATTTTTAACAATCCCACAAACCCATTATAAAATGTTTAAAATATCAGCCAATTTGGTAATGCATGATGGAGATATTTCCTAAGTACCTCTTTAAATATCCTTCAAGCTCTATAGATTGATTCTCCATCTAATTGGATAAATGAGATGATATCATCCCTNCCCCAAATTCTCATTTAAAATATTTTTCCAACATTTCTATTTCCACTATCAAACAGTGGTTGGGAATATAAGTAGGGGGTGACATAAGATCATGAATATGAAAAGTCACTTCCTCATTATGCACTCTAATAGTTAACTCCTCTTCTTGTAAATCAAAGTTTTCTCTAACAGTTACAAGAAATGGTCAACCCAAAATAATTAGGATCTCCACATCTTCCTTCATAGAAATCAACATGGAAGATGAAATTTTCTACTTTCAATAGGACATTTTCCTTAACTCCTCTTGGAAAAGTTAAGGAATGACCAATCAATTGAAGAGTCGCAACAGAAAATTGATACTCTCTTAATTCTATTCTTTCAAACAATAATAAATGCATTAAATTTATGCTAGCTGGTTAGTCACATATTGTATTTCTATTAAATTAGTCTTCTATAGTGCAATGAATGATAGAACTACCTAGATCTTTCAATTTTTGTGAGAATTTTCTTTGAATTAGAACACTAATTTTAGTTAGTGTCACATTTTCAAAACTTGAAAATTTTTCTCCCTTATTCAAAAGCTCCCTCATAAATTTCTTATAATTAGGTATTTTTTCAATTGCTTCAACAAATAAAATGTTAATAATAAGCTTCTTAGATTTTTCTAAAAATTTGGATAGATGATGGTAAAATTTTTGTTTAATCAAATTCTAAGAAAAATGTTGTCTTGGTTTATCCAGCTCTATTCGAGGTGATGAAGGCTTTTTTTCTAAGTATGACGTAAGTTTTTATATAGGTTTATCAAGACCAGGCTCAGCTGATCTATTATAGGCTTTTCCATTATACGCTTCTTAAACACCTTCCTACTTCTAAGGCCTATGACAATGCAATGCTTTAAAATTAGGCCCATTGTATTCTCCTATGTATTTTCAGATAACGTTCCGTGGGGTCTCTGACTCAATGAGTTAGCTACTTGCCTGATTTTTATTCCAATATTATTAATAACTACAATAGGACTTTGCATTTGATTCCTCATATTCAGTATTATTTATTTCAANGGTTCATATTATAATAATCATTTCTTTTTAATTTTTATTCTTTGAAGAGTGTTTAAAAAAAAAAGAAAAAAATATTACACCAGGACTCAGCACGTAGAGTTACGTGCGGAGTCCAATAAAATCATGCCACAGGCCACAGGGGAATATTCCCGGTAACACAGGTAACACAAGAGAATATTCTTCTTGTGTTATTCAAGTGTTATTGTATGTTATTCATGTGTTACTGTGTTCTGGGAATATTCCTGATGTTATAATAGTATAATAACACATCAATAACACTTGAATAACACATAATAACATCTGAATAACATGGAAGTAATATTCCTCTGTGTTACCAGACCGATTTTTTTTTTCTTATCACGTGATTTCATTAGACTCCACACGTAACTCTGCATGCGGAGTCTTGATGTAATATTTTTTTTCTAAAAAAAGTGATAATTTTGTGATGATGATATNTTAATTACTGAAATTTACATATATACCATAAACCTCTTGTATATCCATGAAAAAGTTTGTGAAAGTGAAAGTTTAGGGGTTGGATATGTAAATATGTAAGAATTATGTGGTATGTTTGTGAGAATAGAGATTGTTACCTGGTGCAGCNCCACCTGCATAATTACAGATAATTAATATTAATTACTGAAATTTACATATATACCATGCAACTCTTATATATCCATGAAAAGTTTGTGAAGATGAAAGTTTTGGGGTTGGATATGTAAATATGTAAGAATTATGTGGTATGTTTGTGAGAATAGAGATTGTTACCTGGTGCAGCCATGGCTAGGAGGAAGATGACAAGGATTGCAATTTGGGCTTTTGACATTCTTAAGGTATTTGAAGCTTTTTGCTTCAAAGTTATAGGTGTATTTATAGTGGTGATTTTTGTTAGATTGATATTAGGAATTATAATTACTTTATATTGATTATAATGATTTATTTATGGTGTGTAATTGCTCATTAGGAAAGTAAGATTTTGTTTTTTTTATGTTATGTAAATGAANCTATAATGATTTGTTTATGGTGTGTAATTGCTCATTAGGAAAGTAAGATTTTGTTTTTTTTATGTTATGTAAATGAATTAATTGCATAATGAATGTTTTGTAATAATTTGAATTAATTGCTAGATTAATTTGGTAAGTTCATATTATTATAATCATTTTTTTTAAATTTTTATTCTTTGAAGAGTTTTAAAAAAAAGGAAAAAAATATTACATCAGGACTCCGCACGTAGAGTTACGTGCGGAGTCTAATAAAATCACGCCACAGGCCACANGATTGAATAATGAATGTTTTGTAATAATTTGAATTAATTGCTAGATTAATTTGGTAGGTTCATATTATTATAATCATTTTTTTTAATTTTTATTCTTTGAAGAGTGTTTTAAAAAAAAGAAAAAAATATTACATCAGGACTCAGCACGTAGAGTTACGTGCGGAGCCCAATAAAATCATGCCACAGGCCACAAGTGAATATTCCCGGTAACACAGGTAGCACAAGAGAATATTCTTCCTGTGTTATTCAAGTGTTATTGTATGTTATTCATGTGTTACTGTGTTCTGGGAATAGTCCTGATGTTATAATAGCACAATAACGCATCAATAACACTTGAATAACACACAATAACATTTGAATAGCATGAGAGTAATATTCCCCTGTGTTACCAGACCGATTTTTTTTTCTTATCACGTGATTTCATTGGACTCTACATGTAACTCTGCATGCGGAGTCTTGATGTAATATTTTTTTTCTAAAAAAAGTGATAATTTTGTGATGATGATATAAAAAATGGGCATTTACATATATATCTCACAATTTTTATGTATTTACATATATGGTAGGTGATCTTTTCATGTTTTTCATGCTTAGTACTCAAATCTTTAATATCATTTAAAAAAAAATACCATTTTTACTTACCTTTAAAAGAATGAATGCACATTTTCATGCATGGGTTTATGGCACCAAAGTATAATAAATGTAAATATAAAAGCTTGGTTAGATATGTAAATACATAAGAATTGCATGTCAATGTAAATTTCCCTATATAAAATCCATCTAATTATTTGAAAAAAAAATGAGGTGCCATTAGAATAAGTTTAATTTTTATACTATATTAAGCTTAAATTGAACTAGATAAGCCCCCAATCAAGACACCATTAGAATGGAATTTGACTTGGGCTAAGCGCTTATTGAATTGGGCTTGCTTGATATTTGGTCAAAACATATATATTCATGCATATATTAATGCATGTAAACAAATGTTTTTTTCCGTTATGTATTTATATTTGAATTAATGCATATATAAATCTATGCATTAATATATTTAATCTTATAGAGCCTAATTATAGTTCAAGCATGAATCATGGGTTGCTTCACATTTGATGATTCAAGCGGCCAACTCAATAAATATAATAAAATCANCCGTTATGTATTTATATTTGAATTAATGCATATATAAATCTATGCATTTATATATTTAATCTTATAGAGCCTAATTATAATTCAAGCATGAATCATGGGTTGCTTCACATTTGATGATTCAAGCGGCCAACTCAATAAATATAATAAAATCAAAGTTACTATGTAATAATGCAATGTTTTTAGCTTGGATTATGGTAGTGTACATTGGAAGAGATCAACAATCATAAATAAATTCTCACATTGTAAGCATATTCAACACTCATAATACCATACTTAGTTTGTAATTCAATTTGACTCATCCCATACCCTTCGTTAAGCTCTAAGATGTTAGATGCGTCCTTTGAACAATACATCCTTAGTTGCCTAAACCAAATTGTCAATTTGTTGACACAATTTAACATAATTTAAACTCTTAAATTTGACTCAAATTGACCAGATCATGGACTTAAACCAAGGCGTAATTTATTTTAGTGTAATTAACTTTGTTGAAAACCTTAATGAATCCTATTGGACTAGTTTATTTTTGATCTAATGTCCTCATCCTGACACAACAACACACACATGCATAACAAAATAAAACAACATGCAATCACACTACAAGATAACACTTGTGTTGCCTCATAAGTAGTGCATATTTGTATGTCCTCAGCCTCACAAGATCAGATTAATCTCAAGATTTTCTCCATGATCAAATATCCAATTTAATAATTCTTATTAATTGTCCAATGCTTGAAATTTCTTGAAGACTCCCCTATGAATTATGTTGTGATCCCATATTCTCCTCTTTCTGAAATATTAAATCATTTTTTTCCCCAAATTCTCATTTAAAATATTTTTCCAACATTTCTATTTCCACTATCAAACAGTGGTTGTGAATTAAAGTTGGGGGTGACATAAGATCATGAATATGAAAAGTCACTTCCTCATTCTGCACTCTAATAGTTAACTCCTCTTCTTGTAAATCAAAGTTTTCTCTAACAGTTACAAGAAATGGTCAACCCAAAATAATTAGGATCTCCACATCTTCCTTCATATCCAACAAAAAGAAATCAACATGGAAGATGAAATTTTCTACTTTCAATAGGACATTTTCCTTAACTCCTCTGGGAAAAGTTAAAGAATGACCAATCAATTGAAGAGTCGCAACAGAAAATTGATACTCTCTTAATTCTATTCTTTCAAACAATAATAAATGCATTAAATTTATGCTAGTTGGTTAGTCACATATTGTATTTCTATTAAATTAGTTTTCTATAGTGCAATGAATGATAGAACTACCTAGATCTTTCAATTTTTTTGGAAATTTTCTTTGAATTAGAACACTAATTTTAGTTAGTGTCACATTTTCAAAACTTGAAAAATTTTCTCCCTTATTCAAAAGCTCCCTCATAAATTTCTTATAATTAGGTATTTTTTCAATTGCTTCAACAAATAAAATGTTAATAATAAGCTTCTTAGATTTTTCTAAAAATTTGGANATTGAAATGAAGTAATACATGTGCACTACATTAACACTGGAACAGGAAGCACACAACACTGTATATTATTAGAATTTCTAATACATAAAACAAATAAACTACAAAGAATGTTTAACACAATAATTTTAAAGTCTAAATATTAATGGTTCAACTAAAATCTTCCTAAAATTAGAAATTCAACATCATTCTCTAACAACAACGTAAAAAACTTGATACATACTAAAATTGGTGAAGCCGCGGTGATGCACACAAGTATTTGAGTCCTCCAAGTAGTATATAGAACTAAGTCAATGTATTGATCATAAGAGCAATGAGTCGACTCCCAAAATTTGGAATAGTGTCTATACTGAATGTTCAAATTTTGGTGTTTTTTAAAATTATCTAATCTAATTTTTTCTTAGGATAAAAATCCTAATTTAAATTTGTGAGACAATCAAATGAGTGAGAGAATCTCTCTTGATTTGAGTCCTAAAGGCTTAGAGTTAACAGAGTGATAGAATTAACTCTGTCAACCAGGAACAAATTTCTTCCTTATCCTCTGATAGTGATAATAAGAAAGTTTGAACATTAGACATGTTTAGTTCCCTAAATAAAGTGAAAATCTCAGGATTTAGTATTTCAAAACAAGATTGCACTAACATAAGAGCAATATTCTTATTCTACTTAAGCTAATTAGTTTTAACCTAATTGTTCCACTAATGATTCTTTTGAAACTAATAGAACAAAAATGAGTCTTAATAACTCAACTAACCGTGTTGAAAATAAATGAAGATTTAATGGTTAAAACTTCACCACAACAAAATTTTCACACAATCACATACACAAAAATTAAAACTCAAAACCTCTACCCACCAAAGCAGAGCATAAATGAAACTTAGTCAATATTCTTGCTTTTAAACAAAATGAAATGCATTGTATTAATGCAGGAAAACAAAGTGCACGAGTCTAGAAAGAAAATCAGGACTCCTTCACAAATGAACACTAAAAACTCTTCACAAATCACTCCTTCTCTCCCTTACAAATTTTCACTCCTTGATAGACTCAGAAGAGCTCGAGAGAAACACACAGAGTGTCAGCATTCAGAATGAGAGGCAGTATCCTTTGCCTTCAAAATTTTCCTTCTCAAGTCCTTTGAAGTCAAGTGCTATCACTATGTCAAATGGAACTATCTAAATCTTGGAGTGGTTAGCCTACGTCGGAGTTCTACTATAAAGCGTCAAACTATCCCTATTGAAAGAAGGAGAAGAAGAAGAAGTGAGCGGGTGACTTCATGGAGGCAGAGTAGGCGGGGTCGCGTGTGCAACCCCAGGAGAGCACAAGAAACACATGTAGGAGCTTGCGTGAAGAGGAACAATGTCGTGAGGCAGGAAGAAGTCAGAAAGAAGGGAATCAGAGGCTTCATGTCTGCGAGGAATTGGAATAGGCGTCAAAGCAATGTTGCATGCTCATCCGAGCGAAGGAGAAGAGGACCTGCGTTCGAGAAAAGTCGCGGTGAGCCATTGAGAGGGAAGGGAGATGGCGAGGTCACAAATTCATGTGTAAAGTGGAGAACCAGCCATGNGTTGGAATAGGCGTGAAGGCAATGTTGCATGCTCATCCGAGCGAAGGAGAAGAGGACCTGCGTTCGAGAAAAGTGGCGGTGAGCCATTGAGAGGGAAGGGAGATGGCGAGGTCACAAATTCATGTGTAAAGTGGAGAACCAGCCATGGCCATCCCTAGTAAAATGGCCCTCGTGCGAAGCAGGAGATTTCGGGTTCAGGCAGAGACTAAGCTTTCGTGAGGGAGGAAAGGAAGCCTTAGGTGAGCTACGATCCAAGTTGTAGACGAATAGTGAAGCTTGCGCGTAAGTCAAATTTCAACTTAATATATATATATGTTGTGAAATTTAGGGCGAAACGATCACAGAATTGACACAAAACCAGAAGAATAACACAGAGATTTACGAGATTCGGCAAAGATGCCTACATCCTCGGGAGCAGAGCGACGAATTTCACTATTTCAGAGGGAAGTTGCATACCCATAGAGTTATACTTCTATTTATAGATAAAACTCACAGATAAATTTACAAACATGCTCTCACTCCCCCCAACCCATTAATCCAATAGACACATCTGTTCACACCAAGAGACACGTCTCTTCATTCCAGGAGACACACCTCTCCAAATCCAAGAGACTCCAAATTCTTGATATATGAGCCCCACCTAACNCGCTCTCACTCCCCCCAACCCATTAATCCAATAGACACATCTGTTCACACCAAGAGACACGCATCTTCATTCCAGGAGACACACCTCTCCAAATCCAAGAGACTCCAAATTCTTGATATATGAGCCCCACCTAACAGTATATATATATATATATATATATATATATATTATATATATATATATATATATAAAGTTATTGTTTTAAGTGTTAATAGTTGATGCATTTGAAATCAATACGTATTTGAAGTAAGGATGATACTTTCGAGTGAATTATTTTGAAAGACAAGGTGCATTTTAATTAAAATTAAATTTTAATCTACTTAATTTAAAATTAATATTTAGTAAAATACAAATGTAAAACAACAATTAAGGCTAAAGAATATTTGAACCTATGATTGGAGATTTATGGAGTCTGTGACGAGCAAGCAAGGTTGATGTGAGTAATTATACTTTGAAGGTACAATAATATTTCTTGTTTTTAAATATATNAAAATGTAAAACAACAATTAAGGTTAAAGAATATTTGAACCTATGATTGGAGATTGATGGAGTCTGTGAGACGAGCAAGCAAGGTTGATGTGAGTAATTATACTTTGAAGGTACAATAATATTTCTTGTTTTTAAATATATTATTGATTACAATTCTTTTCACCATTATGTCTTAAGCCAATATAATTAAATTATATTTGATTCTTTATATTGACAGTTATGAGCATGCATGTTAAAACTATTGTAATNGTGACTATAATTCTTTTCAGTATTATGTCTTATGCCAATATAATTAAATTATATTTGATTCTTTATATTGACAGTTATGAGCATGCATGTTAAAACTATTGTAATTAAATAGCTGCGTTATAATTTTTCTAAGAAGAGGTTATCATATTATCGTTTCACTAAAGTGATGTCACATTATTATATGACATGTAAATTCTAGTATATGTGTATAAATCAGCTTATTTCATAATCTATAATCTTTGTACGAGTGCTATTATTCATTAGTAGACAAAAACATGTTATGAAGAATGAAATAATTTATATATGGATACTTGTGTGCGCATGCTAAGAGGAAGAGTTTACCCCTTTATGATATAGGTAGAAGATGTTAGTATACCTGTATGTATGAATATTTTTCTACCACAATCACTAATCGTTGTGTTGACCGGAGAATATTGTCCAAGGGCGATCATACATCTTTCCANTTGCATTATAATTTTTCTAAGAAGAGGTTATCATATTATCGTTTCACTAAAGTGATGTCACATTACTATATGACATGTAAATTCTAATATATGTGTATAAATCAGCTTATTTCATAATCTATAATCTTTGTACGAGTGCTATTATTCATTAGTAGACAAAAACATGTTATGAAGAATGAAATAATTTATATATGGATACTTGTGTACGCATGCTAAAAGGAAGAGTTTACCCCTTTATGGTATAGGTAAAGGATGTTAGTATACCTGTGTGTATGAATGTTTTTCTACCACAATCACTAATCGTTGTGTTGACCGGAGAATATTGTCCAAGGGCGATCATACATCTTTCCACCTCAGTCAATCATGTAAATTTAATCACAGATCGCTATGTCGACATGATATTATAAACCAAGGGTGTGTTATATGTTTTTACGACACTCCTAAGACAGATGTGAATGTTAATATCATAAAGTAAATTAAAATTAAGGAATAAACATTGAAGAGTATGGTTAAAATTAATGCATATAGAAGTTTTTTATTATTATAAGATCTCATATAGTGAAATATGAAAGACTAGCGTGCATACTACTTTTCGTTCCTTTGGTTACAATAGTTATAAGTGTGATTATTCATGTGTTATCTTTAAACAACTCATTATGTTATTTTATTGTTTTGTTTTCAGACTTAGGTCGCTGATTAAGATAAATACTACATGAGATAACATTTATAGAAGGCATGAGCGAAAACCTAAAATGTAACTTCTTATTTAGTCAATTTAATTGTTTCCTTTGGTGACTCCTTTAGTTCATATGTGAATAATAAAATGTTAGTGAAAGAAATATAATAATAAAAAACTTATTTTTACCGGCTNTCGTTCCTTTGGTTACAATAGTTATAAGTGTGATTATTCATGTGTTATCTTTAAACAACTCATTATGTTATTTTATTGTTTTGTTTCCAGACTTAGGTCGCTGATTAAGATAAATACTACATGAGATAACATTTATAGAAGGCATGAGCGAAAACCTAANTCAGACTTAGGTCGCTGATTAAGATAAATACTACATGAGATAACATTTATAGAAGGCATGAGCGAAAACCTAAAATGTAACTTTTTATTTAGTCAATTTAATTGTTTCCTTTGGTGACTCCTTTAGTTCATATGTGAATAACAAAATGTTAGTGAAAGAAATATAATAATAAAAAACTTATTTTTACCAGCTGACTAACTTTTCCCGCCTCAATAAATCCTAATTCCCAGACCGGGTCGTGACAGCCACAAGGCTGGCCCCTATTTTATGAGGTGGCACCTTTGTGCCAATAGAAGTGGAGCCCAGGTGTACTTCATGTGCTTGATTTGATTTGAATTTGAAGTTGGATCAAATCAATTTAACGAATACATCTTAGTTCGTGTTCGGCTCGTTAGCTTATCGAACAAAATTAACGAGTCGAACACGAGCTTTTTAACGAGNTATGAGGCGGCGCCTTTGTGCCAATAGAAGTGGAGCCTAGGCACCATCTTCTCGGTATGGGTTTTGAGATAGGTGGCGCATGGAGGGGGTGCATATAAGCCACTAAGTGACCTAGCCACACCACGTTGGCGCAACTACGCCAACTTAGACTATAGTTACACCCTGCTTTAGACGCATATGTGCCATACATGTAGAAGCTATATTCCATGCTTTCAGTTGAACTATGGAAAGCAGCTTGCCTATTGCTTTTGGAAGACAATTTGGGCTATTGTTCTTTGAGTTTGCTCCCATGCCTCTGTAATGAATTGACAAGCTCTCGTTACTACCTGTACCCTACAATTGCACATAAAAATACCTAGAAAAACATAAATGAATACAATTTGGGCTATTAACTTATATCAAAATTAAGAATTACTAGGTTTATTGGTTTTCCCTTAATTAATTGCTCAATTTTACTATAAATATGCTTAATATATAAAACTTATAATTGTACTTCATGCGCTTGATTTGAATTTATCTGAAGTTGGATCAAATCAATTTAACGAATACATCTTAGTTCGTGTTCGGCTCGTTAAGTTATCGAACAAAATTAACGAGCTGAACACGAGCTTTTTAACGAGNATATGTTGTGAAATTTAGGGCGAAACAATCACAGAATTGACACAAAACCAGAAGAATAACACAGAGATTTACGAGGTTCGGCAAAGATGCCTACATCCTCGGGAGCAGAGCGATGACTTTCACTATTTCAGAGGGAAGTTGCATACCCATAGAGTTATACTTCTATTTATAGATAAAACTCACAGATAAATTTACAAACACGCTCTCACTCCCCCCAACCCATTAATCCAATAGACACATCTGTTCACACCAAGAGACACGCATCTTCATTCCAGGAGACACACCTCTCCAAATCCAAGAGACTCCAAATTCTTGATATATGAGCCCCACCTAACAGTATATATATATATATATATATATATATATATTATATATATATATATATATATAAAGTTATTGTTTTAAGTGTTAATAGTTGATGCATTTGAAATCAATACGTATTTGAAGTAAGGATGATACTTTCGAGTGAATTATTTTGAAAGACAAGGTGCATTTTAATTAAAATTAAATTTTAATCTACTTAATTTAAAATTAATATTTAGTAAA
>JXCR01135339.1:0-20513 GCA_002079205.1 Phalaenopsis hybrid cultivar
TATAAAAGAAAATTTGGCTTCTAAGAGGGCTTCTATATGCTGTTTAATCATCCTTGTATTTTTCAATAAGAATGATTAAGTTGTCATAAAAATCAATTACATTCAACTCACAAATGATTCTCTTATTGTAAATCACAATCAATTGTGCGATCTTGGATTGGAAATTGTATGAAGTGGCAGATGCATAGGTAAAGTAAGGAAAATATTCATTCTTCTCCTTTGATGAGAAGTTCATCTCCCACTCTCTATATCACTTTTTTTATTGCGATTTATAATGTGACAGTTATTTATGGACTGACTTTCATCAAATTCCATGATAATTAGTCATTCTTAAGCATGCCAATAATACATGTATGATCAGATTATAGATATAGAAGCTCTTGTGAAAACAAAGGCTTATCATTTTATTTGATCATTACGGTCCTCTAATACATGCATCATAATTCATACTTGTACTAATTTAATTCATTCGAAATTCTATTAACTTTGAAANCTGTATGAGAAGCTTCCTGCTAATTGTTTTTTTTTGGAAGATTTACATACATTCCACTCAATTCCTATGTATTTACATATCTAACAACTATACTTTAATTTTACATACATACCAGCTTATCTATGCATGAAAATGTGTATTTCGCTTTTTAAAAGGTAAAGTAGTGATACTTTTGATGTGATATGAAAGATTTAGGTGGTATAGATGTAAAAAAGTAAAGTTTAGGTGTTAGATATGTAAATACATAAAAGTTGGGTGGTATACATGTAAATACACCTTATTTTTTTTTGGAAATGCAAAATAGAGACTCTGAGAACAAGAAAGCATGAAAAAAGAATTCTTTTTTGTTTGTATTAGTTTTTTTTGGTTGTACCTCTACACTTCTTTAACACTGTTTTAACATTTTTAGGTGAAAAACTATTATTATAAAGATGTTCTATTGTTATGTTACCATCCAGTTTCTTAAGATGAAATTTTCTTTTGCCAAAATGCATTCTTTTTTCCTTGATACATACATAAATATAGGGCTTTTTCTCCGTTGTTCTCTTGCATCAGCCCCAATTGAGAACGGATTTCCCTCATGCAAAGTTGCCTGTTGGAATTCTTTATTTGAAGGAATGATGTTTGAGGTTGAAAATGACAATAGTTTAAGATTATGTGATGTGTTATACATACCTCCATATATTTGATGTATGTATATGTATATATATGTAATATATTACATATATGTATGTATATGTGTATGTATATATATGAGTATTATATGTATGTATAGATATTTATCCATATATGTATGTACACACACGTACACATACATATGTGTGTAAATTATATACATATATTTTTATATGATGTCATATTATTATTAGGGATATTTGCCTGCGTACTACCCAATTCCTATGGATTCACATATCACATACCTAAATTTGATTTTTGCATACCGAGCATTCTACCTATGGACAAAAGCTAGGGATGGGATGATCTGTACGTAAAAATTCGAAGTTTAACTGCTTTATATGTGAATCCACAGGAATTGGGTGGTATGTAGGTAAAGGCCGCTTTTTATTACTCTTTCTGCAAACCTGAACAAAATTTTAATCTCTCGTGCGAGGTACGCATTACCTCATGTTGCAGTTCAAGAGTATAGTTGGGAGGCCTTCCAAAGTGTTTAGCACTTTAAATGCGTTGAGACAATCTTTTTGGCTAGATTTGCGATGGATTTGGGACATTCTAATTCGTTTTTTTTTGTAAAGTTATATATTTCTTGCAGTATTGTTGTGTTCGATTGGGCAATTTATGAATCAAATATGGAGATAAGCGCTTCTATTTTTACATTCTCTGATGTAGGTTTTATCGATATGTTCTAGAATATCAATCTCACCAAGAATTGCTTAAATTAATGGCTACTTAAAACTATGTTTAATAAACTACATTTTTGCAACCTAGCACTGTCTTTAAAGATTGCTTTGTTATATCATTCTTTGCTTCTCATTTTTGAATTGAGAGGTTAATCAATAATCATATGCATCACTCTGCAAACGTCCAGGTGCTATGGATGCTTCAATTCAAATTTAAGCATGAAACTTATAAATGTGATAAATAAATTATATAGTTGGTTTATATTTATGATAAATTTTACAGCTCTGGAATTTTCTTAAGCTCAAATAATTTACAATCGTACTATACTGCTGGCAACTGATTTTTTTCAGCTGTAAAATATTTTTTCCTACTTGATACCATCAATGCCATTTGGTTTCTAGATTAGTACTTTTCATGCGACGCCTTTGTTGAAATTTATCATTTAACTATTTCTATAAAATATCTGTCTATAGTGCTACCACAAATTTGCCAGGATTCATTTGTAAGGTTGGGCAATCTCGTCGTTCTAACTTTCTGCCTGGTGCTTAATACTTTTTATTGAAACCTGCAAGCCATGTATTTTTTAATATGATTGGTTCAAATACTAATCTGTTTTTATATTACATGCATCATGATTATTTATTTTTATGCATTGCACTTGCTGTTATGCAGGTATTGGTGGGCAGACTGCATTGAAACTTATTCGTCAGCATGGATCTATTGAAAATGTGTTGGAGAACTTGAGCAAAGACAGGTGCATACAAGGAAATGATTTGAATTTATTTTTGAATCATTTGCCTTTACATTATAATTAAACTTTCCAATTTAGATTTTCTTTTATGGTAATCATGGCAGGTCTGATTTTTGAAATCATGGATTGCAATGTAATGATTGTTTTATGCATATATTTTATGTCATCTTCGTAGATTTGTCTTTTGAAATTTTTTTTGTACCCTGCCCTTTAATTAGTTATTGTTCTCTTCTTCATTCAGCAACAGCTTCATTTTGTTAAAGCATCAACAGTCCATGTTTTTTGCTCTATATATCATTTGATTCTGCAGTGCTTCAATTTCTGTGTGATATTTTTGTTGTACTTGTCCTTTTAGATATATTATAATTTGTCTACAATAACCTGTTGCATCAGGTTTTTGCAACATCAGTTTAAGTTTTGTTGATGATGGGCTAACTCTTTATTTCTCCTGACATCTGTTGAATTTGAACGCTTGCAGCTTGATTTTGATTTAGCATATTTTGCATTGTACCAGGCTATGAACTTTAATATTGAACTCGTGGTTTAAAATTGTGCAATTTGAAGCCTATCTTGAAGAATGTCTCAACTTTTTTTTTTAAAAAAAAATTGCAATGAGATTTACGTCTTATTGGCTATTACATGGGGATTGTGCCTCACATAATGCGAGGCCTGCCTCAAGGAATGCCTTGCCTCTTTTCTAGTGAGGTATAAACAATTAGATCTAGGGTATGTTTTAAAAAATGTGCATAAAACAACCGTAGTAAATATTTGTTGGCTATATAATACATATTTGAGGATGTAATTGAAGTTGTTGCTATCAATAGAGTCATTATTTTAAAATCTAAGAATTATTTTCTTTAATTAATATTTGTGGGCTCCGAAAGTTCCAACATCCCGACCTCCTTCAAAATGAAAAAAAAAAAAAGGATGAGGGAGTTTACTGTGAGATTTCGAGTCAAAATTTCAGAAGACAAATGAGATAGTAAATAAGACTTTACCCAGAGATTTCACCCTCGTTTTGTGATGAATTTAAAATTTAAGGTTCGAGGTTTCTCATAGGTGCAAACCCTATGGTTAGTTATCTCTCTTGATAACAGGGGAGCACTTTCGATTAAGGCTAGTCATTAGGCACTAAATATTTGTACTTAATATAAATTTAGGATTTTAAAATTATGAAATTATCTCCGTGAGCTTAAATCCGATGGTGGGGGAAATATTAACGAACTCGATCAGGATCTCATAGTTTTATCCTCTTTGGTTGTTATGGTTCTTAGTCTATTTTGTTGGAGGAGATAGTTGAAATAACCTAATAGAGCTGTTCTTTTCAGCAACAATGAATTGCTTCGTCCAAAGAAACCTTGTGGACAGACATGGGGTGATTATTTGTCCAAGGGGATTAATCTAAGTTGACCTTAACTTACAGAGGACTTCGTGCTTTATCAAGTATATTCTATGATTCATAAATCAAAAGAAGAAATTGTCATTGGGGAACATACTAGCTATAGTCGTGACTGTTTTATTATGAAGTCTAGCAGTCAAACCACTTCATGGAGCTTATTGGCCAAGCCACCCGGTCAGAAAGCTTAATGGCCAAACCATACGGACAGAGGATTTGAGCCACATCTTTACTGGCACATGATTGTTTTTAATTTGAACTTTGTAGTATTTTTAATATGACATTAGCACTTTGTGAGATTAAGTCAATATTGAATTTGTTAATCCTTACAAATGATTGCCAAAGGTTGGATGAATTTTACTTTAAGCAGTGAGTGATTAATTTTATTTGAATATTTTATAAATTTTATGATTTAAAGTTTTGTTTTTTATAAATAGATGCCTTTCAATTAAGATGTGCAATGAATAATAAGTCAATATTGAATTTGTTAATCCTTACAAATGATTGCCAAAGGTTGGATGAATTTTACTTTAAGCATTGAGTGATTAATTTTATTTGAATATTTTATAAATTTTATGATTTAAAGTTTTTTTTTTTAATAAATAGATGCCTTTCAATTTAGATGTGCAATGAATATGCCTATCATTAAGGAATTATTGTGATTTAAATATCATTAAAAACAATATTACCGCCGACTCCATTCCTCATGAGGAGGACCGGACTGATATCTTTTAAGCTCAATCTTGTCAACTCCGGTTGTAATTTGGAAGATCAAAATGACTCATTGAAGGCTCAATCTTGTCAACTCTAATTCCTATTTGGAGGAGGATCAGACTGACCAAAGTGGGATTCATGAAGCCCCAGGTTGGAACAACTTGAACATATATTTATAGCAGAATTTCTCTATTGGATTGGAACAACCCGAACGGGTACTTAAAATAGGATTTCCCTGCCCTGTCGAAACAATGGGACAAGTATTTATAATAGACCCATTAAAAGAAAAGTACTTATATCAAGCAAGTTTTCTTGACTCATGGAAATAACAAGAACACATACTTAATTGTATCCCGTGTTATACCTTTTGTGCAAGGCGAGGCACCAATGATGAAGCGGCGATCCTGTTGCAACAATGTATCAAAACTCGACAGCAAATTTTTTACCCACTGGTATTCAAGAGCTTCCCAAGATTAGAAGACAGTTTCTCCACCCTGGCATTCGACGACTAGCAGCATTCTTTTTACAAAACTACTCTTTTTATCATCTATCTTTCATTGCGAGACCCCTAAGCCACACACGACCTTCACGTGGCCACTAGGATCCATACCACCTCCTTTACTAGTATCAGGCCATACCACCTCCTTTACTAGTATCAGGCTCAAGTAGAGTTGCTACCTTCAATGACCGAGTTTTAATTTTCTTCAGCCATTCATTCTTGTCAGGCCCTTCGCCATCAGGGAGATATTCAACCTGAAGTGGTTGAGCTGCTAAAGCTCATTGCCAAAATTGCTTGATTGGGGATATCTCCACCCTCCAAAGGTGCCCTCACTATCATCATCATCAACCAAAGAACACCTTCCTTCATCTTGTTCATTTTTTAGGCTGAAGAGAAAGCTAGGGCCATTCATTGTTCTTTATATTCACATGCTGTTCATCTGTACTTTCATGCGCAGGAGAACAATTTTCTTTAGAATCATTAAATTCTAATGAGATTCCTTTGACAATTTTTGCACCAGTTTCATATCCACATAAGACTTCTGTTGGTGTCATTCCCCCCTGGTACGTAGAGAATTCCAGTACCTTCAACTTCATGTAAGATTTCCATGACAGCGGTAGGATTCGTAAGAAACTTGGCACCAGCATTCATCTCTTCTCTTGCATTATCAACATTTAAAACTGCTCCAACCCTATTACTGATTAGGGATTTTCCTGTAGAAGTCGTTGTATCAGCATCCATACATATGGAGCGGACATCATAACTTCAAGCAATCTTATGCCTTCTTTAAGAGCAGCATGAGCAGCTTCCATTGCCAACATTCCACCTAAAATTTGCTATCAAGGTCACCGGAAAGGTGGGATTACAGGAGCCGGAGCTAGGTGAGAGGTTCCACATGGCCACTATGAGGAGCTTCGGCCAGGAGTTGGGTGTGAGACACTGGAGTTTGCTGCTGCGAGGGGTGTGCTACGCTGAGAAAGGAGAAGAGAGAGGAGCACCTGAGAGCTGCTGTGTGAGAGGAAAAGTCGAAGTGGCTGCTGTTTGGGTTTGCTGCCAGCAGGAGGAGCAGGAGTTGTGGCTTTCGTATGGCTCATTTGAAGGAAGTGAGGAAGAGGGAGGAGCAGCGTGAGGGCTTGCTGTGCTGTGGCAAAGTGATAGAATGGTTGAGGCGAGCTTGAGATGGGAAGGTGCAGCAAGTTGAGAGTGGGCTTTCCGGCAGAGAAATCAGACGAGGAGGTAGAGCTGCTACGCCTGATGTTGAGGCAAGAGGTTGCGGAGAAGAGATGGGAAACTGTATGGGGCTTGATTTCTCGCTATGTTATGGAGAGGGGAGAAGCATGGTAGTATAGGTTAATTATATAATATATATATTATTCTGTTTTTATCTTTTTTTTTTGGTTGCATCTTCTTGATGGGCATCATACCTTTGAGAGGGGCTTCGCTGTGAAGTGCGAAGAAATGGGTGGGTTTTGTATATTTTTTATTTTTTATATTTTGTGTGCATCGATTTTCATTTCAGCTTGTGCATGTACATCTAGCAATATGAGTGTCTTGCTTAGGAAAATTTGATGTTCTAGACACATTGGCGTTGTCCATTTTTAATTGAAGGTCGTTTGAGCAAACTTTAAAGACAGGCGAGTTGATTTGAGTTCAAACATAGTTTATCGTGCTGACAACCTGTCTATTTCACCAGGTTTGTTTCTTTTGATTGTAGAAGAATCCTCCTTAGCCAATTTTGACTTGTTGAATTCGCTCACTCAGTTTATTTTATGATCAAGCATCGTTTGGGTGGCTTTGATGTTGATTGCGATCAGTAAGCTCTTAACAGTTTGTCGTGCACTTGATATTCACTGTTTTCGTCAAACAGAGCAGATGTGGAGCTCAGCAATATTGATTAAATAACAGAAAGATGATTGAGATTTAAGATGAGAAGTAATGAGAGAACACAAATACTATCAAGGATGGGGTGAAGGAGAAAGTTAATTGTTATGTTGATGATTTTAAGAAAAACCCATTAAGTGATAAGAGTGATGATGATTTTTGAATTTAGAAATTCTAATTTTAGTTACTTGTTATGTTCTTATTGTGATGAATTATATTAACATAGTAACTAATTGTATTAAATTTACTTTGAATTATGTTATTATGTCTTATTTTGATGTTTGTATAATTCTTTTTATTTTATGGTTTGATGTTTGAATGCTAATATGTTGCTTCGTACTTTGAACTTCCTATTTTTGTGCAATTTATTAATTTTATCATTTTAAGATGTTAAAATGTTAGATTTTAATTTATTAAGATTTTAATATGTTTTTCTTACTATATGTTTTAATACAATACTTTTTGTATGGTACAATTTGTTAATTTTGAGGCTTATGTCTCAAAATGCTTTGAGACTTACAACTTGCAACACAGACAAAAAGTGCCCCCAATACCCAAATGCATAATTTTAAACCTTGATTGGAGTTTGATATCTATATTTATTTATTTTTCTTCCTGTATCAGCCTTAACGCTCATAAGTTCAGGCTTAATGCCCCTAAGTTCATATGTGGAGTGGATGCCTCACTAATGAACATAATAAATTAACTATTTGTCATGTACTTGACTGCCAGTGTTAAGATGATGCAGTTGTAACATCTCATGGGGCCTTTTTTTTCATTTTTAAACTGAAAATTCACTTAACCATCTATTGCTAACTTGAAATAGGTATCATATACCTGAGGATTGGCCGTATCAAGAAGCTCGTCAGCTCTTTAAAGAACCTGTAGTGATCTCGGAAATACCAGAACTGAAATGGACTGCTCCAGATGAAGATGTAAATGATTCCCAAACTACTGTTATTTTAATCTTAATAATTATTTTAATTCTGTACATTTCTTCAAGCTGTTTTATTTTTCTTTTAGGGACTCATAGCTNTTTTGGTACATTTTTTATTGTTTCTAGCCAAAAATTTGATGGAATCCTAGTATGGCAAAAAGAAATTTGTTCATTTTTTTCGATTATGACTGAATGATCAAGGCATATGTGATAGTGGATTGAAGATACATTGATAAGATGGATAGATGAAATTATTTTGATAGAATTAAGAAGCTTTTTAAAATTTTGTGTACCTTGTACTTTTACCTTTTTTTTGAGAACACAAATATAATATGGTGAAGTTATCCAAGTAATTAATCTTCTTAAAATACAAAGAAAAATGCAGTATTGATATTTTCAGAACTTTTTTTTCCATTATGCTTATAGTGTTCTATGTTATGAAATAAGAAGATAGTTGCGTCATATGAGCTAAAAGGTGAGCCAATTCAATGACTATTGGAATTGTATTATGCTTGTTGAGTGTTTTTCCCCCAGTGATACTTTTTATATGCTTAGAAAAATCATCCTTAATTTATTTATTCTTCATTTTTTGTCTTTGAGCAGTAAATTTTGAAAAGGCTGTTGCGATGTTCTTTTCAAAGCTACCTTTAGCCACTAATCTTTCAAAGCTTTTGAGGTACTCTTAAATTTGATATAACACATACATTTTTTCTCTCAATTTTCTTTCTTTTTATCAAAATTTGCCTGCATTAAAAGAAAATTTGATTAGTTATGATGCTTCATTTGATTTTCTGGTTGTTCAGCAACACACATGAACGATATAAATATTGATTGACATCTTATTTCTTAAAAAAATGATTATGTCAAGGCTGGGGTTTGCTTAATTAACCATAAAATAAATAATATGAGATTAAAGAAATCATTTTCATTCCACAGAAGACTGTTTAGTCTTTCATGAACTGATTCATTGTGAATCCTAAAAATTCTCACTTAGCTTTGTTGATATTTTTGAGTGATTTTGAATTGGTTTTTTTTATCAATTGTATTGAATGGTAGATAAAATAATATATTATGATTTCATCATCACAGAGGACTTTCTAATATTATTCAACACAAGCCTTTATAATTGATTATCTCTCTTGATCGTGAGGAAATTTTCAATTAAGGTTCTATGATATTTTGCTTTAATAGCAACAACTTAGGCCAAAATAGAGAGTGCAGTTGTTATATTAGAGCACATGATGATTGAATGATGACAAATTTGATCATGATTCAATGTTTTATCATCTTGATTTGCCATGAACTTTAGTCTACGTAGTGGATGTGTTCAATCAACTAGTCCAAATGAACCTCATTTGTAATTATGAGTTACATTATCTTAGAGAATCTGGTAAACTTGGGTGAAAGCTTGTCTAAAGGGCTAATTTTGAGTCGATATTGGCTAGCATCTTTGTATCACCGACACTTCTAAAAATGTATCATACTCATTTCAAATATGTATCAGACACTAACGCTTGTTCAACACGTCTCGTCACTTGTCGGACATTATAAAATGTGTTTGAATTTTTTTTTTCATGCCCGAACAAGTCTGAGATAGGCCTTAACAACACTCGGATATGAGCTCAACACGATTTTGAAAAAAACTGAAACACATGAAGTAGAAACTATAAATATATGTATAGCTTTAATTCTACCTCATAGTCGAAGCTATCTCCTCTCTCATCATATCAAACTTTATCAAAATCGAACATTGAAGGTGCATCAAATATTCATCAAAACCGAGCATTATTAGTTCTCTATTTGTTTGTTAAAGTTGAGTGTTAAAGGTCAATCTTATATTTTTCAAAGCATAGCGTCAAAGGCCCATCTTGTATTTGTCTTAACAGAGCGTTGTAGTTATCTTTTTTTATCGAATCCAAACTTACACCCGCTAAAGTGGAAGCGGTAAACTTCTTTGTGGCAACTTGTGCAGGAGTCAAACATGTTTATTAAAGCCAATACACATAACGTTACAAACTTTGTGATGGTTGTATTGAAACTTCTATTTGTCAAAGCCAAGTAGAGTCTAAACAACCCTAATATTGTAAGTGATAATTTATATTTTTTATCTTTATTGAGTTAATAGTTATAAATCTATACCTATTCTAATTTAAAAAGTTAAATTTTAACTTAATTAATTAAACAATGTGTAATCATAAGATATTTTAAATTTTAGTAGATAAGTAGAAGGAATTATTTTGAAACANTTCATCGAATCCAAACTTACACCCGCTAAAGTCAAAGCCAATCTTCTTTGTCGCAACTTGTGCAGGAGTCAAACATGTTTATTGAAGCCAAGCCACATAACTTTACAAACTTTGCGATGGTTGTATTGAAACTTCTATTCGTCAAAGCCAAGTAGAGTCTAAACAACCCTAATATTGTAAGTGATAATTTATATTTTTTATCTTTATTGAGTTAATAGTTATAAATCTATACCTATTCTAATTCAAAAAGTTAAATTTTAACTTATTTAATTAAGCAATGTGTAATCATAAGATATTTTAAATTTTAGTAGATAAGTAGAATGAATTATTTTGAAACATATTATATATCTAATTTTGAAAATTAATATTTATAAGCAAAGGTTTCATAATACATNTTCACATTTATTACTATTGCCTGCATCAATTGGATAATTCCTTTGTTGGAATCTTTTAGAAAACATTATTGCTCAAGTATGGAATTGTTATATAGAATTTATAATACATCATGAGTATCTATTGAGTATTGTAACTTAGAATAAAAAGGGATGATTGTATTTCAATTCAAGTACTACACTCATCCATGATATTCTTAGATACAATATATCGATCGTTATTATCTTCAGTCATCACATCAGATGTTATGATCACATGATAGCCCCAAAAGAAATCACTTGCTCACCACACTATCATATTAGAAGCATGCATGGATAGACCAAGTACACATGTTATGTACTTTAATGAACTAAGGGAAATTCACACAAGTCCATGAAAGATACTATTTTAACTTTTAAGAAGTGATGCATTTGTTTTTTGCATGGGTGAGATGACATTTATGTTTAGTTATGGAAATACATAGATCTTAACTGCTCGATCTACAACTCATTTCTGCAACATAGTTTATGTATCTGCTTATTATTGATATTTCATTCTGAAACAAGGATACGCCAGCCAAGGCCACCAAAGCGCCACCAAGCAAGAAATCCAAAACTGGAGGCAAGAAGAAATAGGAGCACAAACCGCAATGCCTATTTTTGGCCCAACAACTGCCCCTGCGGATCTTTTCAAGCCATCTTAGTTTGAGTTCCTTACTACTTTCCCCCATTATGTATGACTTGATAATCTTTGTCGTTTTAATATGAAGCTAAAATTTTGTTATCTTTATGCAGTTAATCGCTCTTACAATTAGAAAAATATATATAGCTATAGTTGTTTCAGCATATTTACATGCATACCATCCAAATTTTATGTATTTACATATCTAAACTTCTGAACTCTACGTTTTACATTTATACCAACCAACCCTTTCATATCACATCAAAGATATAAATCACCATTTGAAATTTTAAAGAGTGAATACACCTTTTCCTTTTCAAAAGTTGAAGCATAGTGGTATGTATGTGAATATTTCAAAAGATTATTTGCCAGTAGAGAACTGTGTAGCTTCTGATTGCTTTAATTTGAAAATAAGTGTTATGTTAAATAAAGAGATTGATTGGGTTGTAATGTAAAACAGTTCAAGTCAGCCTATTTTGTAATATCGTATCTTCGATATATAATATATTTGATTTACTAATTGTTATAAACCATAGTTGTCTGAATAAATGCATTTTGTTGTGTTCGTATTTAGCTTAAAATTTAAAATTATACTGCTTTTAATGTGATTTAAAAGAATTTGGGTGGTATGAATGTTAAAAAAATAAAGTTTAGGTGTAAATATGTAAGGACATCCGAATTAGGTGGTATTTCCGTAAATGCCCTAAAAATAAAAATAAAAATTTAGATGTTAGGTATATAAATGCTTATAAATTTTATGATGTGGATGTGGATATTTTTAATTTTCAAGACGATTGAGACAATTTATATATTTAGATGTCATGATGAAGTTATACTTTTTGTTTGGAAGATTTACATGCAGACCACATAAATCCTATGAATTTACATATCTAATAACTAAGCTCAGTTTTTTTTGCATATATGTCGCTTTAATTTGGTGAATTTTATTTCTTAAAACTTAACATCGTAAAATTGTTATGTGATATAAAAATTTTGGCTAAAAAAAAAATGGTGTTTGATCTATAAAGAACTTGGAGAAAATATTAGGCCAGGACATCGATGCATCCGGAGTCTAATAAAAGGGCGACACGTGTAAAGTGGACCAATCATATTATATTATGATAGTCTGCTTTACACTTGAAGCATTTTTATTGAACTTCGGATGATTCAAAATCCTGACCTAAAAGTTTCTCAGGAACTTCGGGTTATGCATGTAAAAGTCCTTCATCATTTTTTGGTTTTTAAATTTGATCTGGTGGTGTCTAGAAGTTATCGGTTTGATCGTACAAAAATAAACAGCTGAATGCTAATTATTATTATTTTTTTAAATTGATTTAATGCATAAATGCGCGGGGGGTAAATCTGTAAACCTGTCTAAGCTGTCTCGGCTCGCTTCGTTCTTCGGAAGCTTCCTCTACTGCGAACGAACTTGCTTGAAATTCTTCGTTGTTGAAGAGGTTTTCCACCGGCCTTCTTCAAGCTGGTTTAGTTCCTTAACGCCTCCCGGATCCCAGTGAGTCCTATTTTACCTCTCTGAAACTTCGCCCTCCCTCGCTTCGTTTTTTCTTCCTGTTTTTGGGCGTCGGAGCCATCTTATTGCTCATTTTGCTGATCATCGAAGCTGTTTCCTATGCAATCAATGCTTTATGTCTTGTAATCTTTCCACTCTCTTGATTCATTTGTGGCTGAATGCTAGTTTAGGGTTTTGAAAGTGTAATGTTATTCATCCATTCATGTTGCGCTTTTCTCTTTCCTTTATTATTATTTTTTTTTTATTTGCCAATTGAAAGGGGAATTATATTAAAAAAATTAAAAAATTAAAAAAAAAGTAATTATTATGAAGTTAGATGTAAAGTGGACTTCCCAATAGATTTTTTTCATCACATGCTTGATAAGCCTTTGGAAGTGCACTATGGTAAAAGGAGGTTTAGGATATGAAATGACAGGGATTAGGTCAAGAATCTTCACTGGCTCAATTTATTTTTATTGGCCAAGTCGGACTTGTTTTAGGGCCTCAAGTTGCCCGAATCTATTTTGTTTAATATGGTCCACAATATTTTTCACACTTAATGGAATTCTTAAGTTGGCCAGATATTGATTATAGAGCCCATAGGTCGTGTTCTTTCAACGTGTTTGGTTGTTAGTTCCAGTACCATTCAGTAAAATTGGTCCTATTTGGGTTGCTATGGTTGGATGTATTAGTTTTTCTTTCCAAATGGCTAAATGAAATTTTAAAAGAAGAATTTTGTCAATTTAAATGATTAACATGATTTTGATATTATTAAATTTGCATATGAATATCTAAGAGCAATTTGACTATGTATGACCTTAACATGTTCAGATAAATAATAAAATATATAGCTAGTCAAGCTCTTTATTAGGCTAAAGCTTGGATTAACATCATTTTGCTTCACTAACCTCCACAATAAGCCATGATTTATGCCATATGAGCTTTTCTTGAGTATACCTAGCTAATGTCAAGTGTTACTCCATTGCGTTCAGGGGATTATTGTCATACAACTTCAATTGCTTGGAAGAGCAATTTAGAAGTACACATGAATTGTTTGTAGTCATAATTAACATAGAGCCAGCGTGAACTAAAACACCCCCCNAACTTTTTTTGAATTTTAGATAGTTAAAATTTCTATCCATGGTAAATTGGCACGAAGAATGTAAGGGAGACAACTCCGAATCAGAAGTGGCCAATCATTGCTTGAGCATTTATTTCTTTACATATTTATTGTTTTCTTTTATCTTTTAAATGATGCTTGGATTTTAATGGACTTCTATTATGATTTGTTTTGTTGATGCCATCGTCGGAAAAAGGCCCCACATTATGTTTATCCTGAACTTTGAGAGGAAATTTTTATGAAGAGGATTTACTCTGGTTATAATATTTTCATTATGAAATCCATCATTGGTAGGAGCTTGATTTTAGAAATCAATCTTTATTGTGATTCTTTGGTAATCGAAATCAAAATTTGAGGTATTTTGCTTGATTCATCATTGGAAGCTGTTACAATTCAGAGCAGAAATGAACATAAATTTTCATAGAAATTAGGGTAAACAAATATTTTTCATCAATAATATCAAATTAAAGCAGTACAATACTAACAAATCCCACGAGCACATAAGATAAGTACCTACAATTTGAGAGGTAGGCAAGCTCTCCCAATTCCTATAATTCGAGAGGTAGGAAATTTCTCCCAAACTCTGAACTTAAGACTTACAACAATAATCTTATGCATACCTAACCCTAAAACTATTAGAGTCTATTTGCACTAAACAAGTATAAATAATAAAAAACTCAATTACCCTTAGGATAATAAAAGACTAAATTGCCTCTTAGGCACCGTCGTAACAATGCTTCCCCGCCAAAAAGATACATTGTCCTCAAGGTTGGAAAAAATGAAAATTTTTCCTTTTTTCCACAGCTTCATCTGCTTCTTTCTTGCATGCCTTCTCATCACATACTTTGAGAACCCGTAACGTTCGATTTTAGCAACTATGTTTTGGGGTAAATCTCTCTTCACATCGAAAAAAATAACCCCTTCGCTTGCTTTTCTTGAATTTCTTTCTCTATAAGACGCTTGAGTGTCACCCTCGACTTTTGCTAATGATTCTTGTCTGGTGAAGCCTCTTTTTGGACTTTCACTATTTCAGTTTTTGGTGTCTTCATGGTTGCAACAGTTTGGTATGTCGTTCTGCCTATGTTGCTCATATTATTAGCCCGCTTCATTATATTATGATCTTCAACCAACTGTGTTATTTCCATAATTTCTCCCAAGTTTTGTGGTTTGAACGGACGACATGTTTCACGTATGTTGGGATTTAGACTTCATTAAGTTCCCCTTCAATACTGCTTCAGAAATGACCCTCCGCCACCCTGACAGTAGTTTGAATCTCTCTTTATTCTCCATAACAGTTTCTCTCCGTGTCAATGCAAATAATTTCTCGTGTAGGTCTCCTTCACGAATGATTTAGAAACATTTCAACAAGAAAACCTTAAATTCCTCCCACGAGCGTATCCTGTATTTAACCTCCCTCCACTGAAATCATGTTAGGGGTATTCTCTTCAAACATAACCATGCCACCATGAGCTTCTCCTTCTCATTTAGCCCATTTGCCACAAAATATCGCTCCACCTGATACACCCACCCATGTGCGTCTTTCCCCTCGAAGAGCAACATCTTCAACTTATGTGTGAGTCTCTTCCCCAATTCTCTCGATCGAAGATCATTCCTCCCATAAAGCGGGATTTGGGTTTCATTTTGCTACCCATATTGAATTCCCTCCTTCCATAAGTTTGGATCGCCTCATTGTCTATTCAACTATCCTTATGAGCTTCTGCCCCGCCTTCCGCCTGAAAGGCTGCTGTAATAACAGACATTGATGTTGTTGGATGCAACCCTCTGTTGGTGTCCCACTCATAATGGTTCCCTATTCTAAGCCAAAATCCTTCAAATTGATTTTCTCCAGCCCCAAATCGCATGCTGTCCCATATCGCCTGTTGGCGCTTTCTCCAATTGTCTAAATGCCTCGTTATTTATTCTAAGTGCTATCGCTCGAGTTCACTTCTGACATCACCGCTCGATCCTATTGCAGGCTGCTGCGGGTTTGCGTAAAACTTGACTGGTTTCTTCATCGTTTTTTTTTTCAGGATCGTAAATATGCTCGTCATGGACAAAAATCACCCCTATATGGACGTAAATTGACCCTCTACCAACAAGAAACACTCATCCATTTCAGATCTGATTTGACTCACATGCTACAAATTATCCTTTTTTGGCCTATAGCACTTCTTGTCTTTTCAGAGGCTACATGTCATGCTCCTGTAGTTTGTTTACCCGAGACTATTTTTCTTGCTTTTGATTGTGGTCAGCTGGCTCGAATTGCTACTTTTCTACCATTAGGACAAGCCACAATCTTCTCACCTAGGTCGTGAAAAAATCGGTTCGAATCTTGATGCTTCCCAGCAACTTAACTTATCAATCTTCACCGTCACCTTCCTAACAAGCATGCGAGTTTTAGGTCTCTGTACACCGCGATCTTCAAAACGGAGCGGGAGGAGGCAAAAGCTGGTGTTTTAGGCCTTTGCAGGTCGCAATCCCATCGACGCCTTCCCAACTTTCTCTGATCGCGACATTTGGAAGCGGGAGAAGGTGAAGGATGGGAGTTATGGGTCTTTGTAAGCTGCGATCCCGTCGTTGCCTTCTTTACAAAGAAAGAAGGAATTTTCTAGTCTGTAAGTTTTGATCCCGTTGTTGGCTTCTCCGCAAGCTTTAATCGTGACTGTATTGCAAGATTTGGTGCCGAAGTTTACAAACTCCTGTATTGAGCAATCTAGTCGTTGATATCTCAACAATAAAGAGCTCAGAAATCAATTCAATACGGTTTGGAGCAGAAATCAACATGATTTTCCACAAAAAATAGGTTAAACGAATTTTTTCTTCAATAACATCAAATCAAAGCAATACAACACAAACAATTTCTACAAACTCATAAGATAAGCACTCACAATTTGAGAGGTAATTCCTGCAATTCAATTGGTAGGAAATTTCTCTCAAATCCTAAACTTAAGACTCACAACAATAATCTCATGCATACCTAACCCCAAACCTATTAGGTTCTGTTTATATTAAACAATTATAAATAATAAAAAACAATTACCCTATAGAATAATGAAAGACTAAATTGCTCCTAGCGTAACAGAAGCATAGATTTACTGGAAATCCTGCTGATTTTTTTTCAACAATCATGCCTATCACAAGAGAGTGTGGCCAAACTATTTTTTTTTATACGAGGATTTCGGTGTCTTGAACATTGTTGACTCCTCTAATGACATGATTATATTCAGAGGTCGGACTTGTAGCTTGAGAATTTAGGAATGCCTAAAGTGACTGGGCTACTCTGCTAAATTGCTTTTAGAGGATTGTACCCAAATTCAGTTCTATTTAGAGTTTTTGAATTTTATTTCTTCAAAATTAATCTATTTTGTGGATTGCATTGTGGGTGAGATTCTTGGGGGTTTGTGGGTCCTTTCAACTTGGACTTTTCTCCTGCATACAAGAGCATGGACTCGCATACAACAACTATAGAATGAGAGGTAGACCTGACATGCAAGTTTGAAAAAACATTGACCGATGCAGCTATGATCCACAAAATGACTGGGCTATCAGAAGGGGTAAACTTAGGCAAGAACGTGGCATAAATAGGATGAAGAAGGTTGTGCTGACAAAATAATCGATCCTTCAGTCAAGGAAACTTCCTAAGAGATCTCAGAAAAGCAAGTCACCTATTTAACATTATCACGATTGCTCAAATTCCTCGATGGAATGAAAGGAAGAGTCCGAAGAACATCAAGCCACTCATCTGAGCTGAAAACTGATGGTGATCCTTAAGGGTGCAGAACAAACTCAGTACCATTGCCAGGCAAAGTGGCAAACCATAAAGAAACCTCATGCTGCTGCTCCCACCAACTTTCATTATCATGTCAACAGTAGAACAATCAATTGAATTGGAATGAAGCCATGTAAACAGAATACTCAATTCAGGGGATGAACATTTGTTATTAAAGCATCTTTGGTAAAGACCAATAGCAACCAGATAACAATAAAGGCTGACTTTCAAAATGCCATCCAACTATTATTAAGAACGCTTGGAGCAAGCCAGAGGCGAGGGATCAATTAAAAGCAGCAATGCACAATTTTGTGCAGAATAAATAATTGAAGTCCCGGAATATCATCTTGGAGCTAGCATTAAAGACAGGGCATGCTTAGCTGCTTTCATGATAGATAATAAACAAATTAGGGTGAAGCAAGAGATTGCTCCAAAAACAACTTAAATGGGGGAAAGCTACTAGTCTGAAGGAAAATTCATCCACTGGGATTTATCAATTAGATTGAAGCCACTAACCACGTAGGTGGGATTAAAGAGCATTACATTACATCAAAATTTTCAAGGAGAAACATGCAGGAACACGTTGCTCATAAAATACATGTATTAGCCAGGACAGAGAACAAGTGCGTATAAAGGCCTCTTGAATGGAGAGCTGCAATAACATAGAAAAGTCCATATAAATGACGTAAGGAAAGTTAACATACGAGGCTCCTGGAATGAGTTTAACACCTGGTATAAAAACAACAAACCACCTACTTTATTGTAAAATTTTTTATAGCCAGTGGAGGTTGTCTTAAGTGTAGACTTGCCTTTATCAAATGGTTGCATCATAAAAGAAGCATGAAGGTGGCTGAAGCTAGAAATGGTGGATGAGAATTCCATGACCAAAATTATCAGCCACACAGAAGTTTAGGTAAACAACTCGAGTGGGTTGGTGAATTTGGTTAATTAAAATAACACTGAAAAATTTTGAACTTCTTACAGAAAGGACAATCAACCTTAAGAGCAATAGGAGCAATTTATTTCAGATAAAAGAAATATCACAAAGAAACATGCAAATTGACAAGACAATAATATTTAAACCAAATTTTATAGTGGTTCGATCCAAATGGGGGACATAGGGCGATCCCAACCTTTTTACGGTATCAAGAAATGTACAAAGTGTAGAGCTTGGAAGAAAGTAGTGGATGACGGATANATTTGTTATTAAAGCATCTTTGGTAAAGACCAATAGCAACCAAATAACAATAAAGGCTGACTTTCAAAATGCCATCCAACTATTATTAAGAACGCTTGGAGCAAGCCAGAGGCGAGGGATCAATTAAAAGCAGCAATGCACAATTTTGTGCAGAATAAAGAATTGAAGTCCCGGAATATCATCTTGGAGCTAGCATCAAAGACAGGACATGCTTATGAGAATCCAATGGCTGCCTTCATGATAGATAATAAACAAATCAGGGTGAAGCAAGAGATTGCTCCAAAAACAACTTAAATGGGGGAAAGCTACTAGTCTGAAGCAAAATTCATCCACTGGGATTTATCAATTAGATTGAAGCCACTAACCACGTAGGTGGGATTAAAGAGCATTACNTTTGTTTACATTGGTAGAGTGACACTAACGGAGATCAATATTCTGGGTGTTGGTTGCATCAGAAAAAAAGAAGAAGAAAGAATAGACAAACAACTTGGTTTTGTAATTTAATTTTGTTGCATAGCAATTCTTCAAATTTTTTAGATGATTAGGCTTAGGGTTTCTGTAAAAAAAGTTGTGATAGAATCTCTAGACAATTATTATAACTTTCACATGCAATGTTTTCCTGAGTTTGAAAACTGTTTAGGGTGATCTATGCAAATACATACTTGGGAGGGGAATGAACAGTGTGTGTGAAAAATTTTTCATCCTGCACAAATTAGATTTTGATTTTATGACTTTTAAATGCGTTATCAAAATCATTTATTCTCTTTAATATTATTAAAACTAATAGCATGCACAATCTAATTTTTATTTTAAAGTTTCTTGTTCAATGGCTCATGTTTANCTTGTTTACATCGGTAGAGTGACACTAACGGAGATCAATATTCTGGGTGTTGGTTGCATCAAAAAAAAAAAAAGGATAGACAAACAATTTGGTTTTGTAATTTAATTTTGTTGCATAGCAGTTCTTCAAATTTTTTAGATGTTTTGGCTTATGGTTTCTGTAAAAAAAGTTGCGATAGAATCTCTAGACAATTATTATAACTTTCTTATGCAATGTTTTCCTGAGTTTGAAAACTATTTAGGGTGATCTATGCAAATATATACTTGGGAGGGGAATGAANTAGATGTTTAGGCTTATGGTTTCTGTAAAAAAAGTTGCGATAGAATCTCTAGACAATTATTATAACTTTCTCATGCAATGTTTTCCTGAGTTTGAAAACTATTTAGGGTGATCTATGCAAATATATACTTGGGAGGGGAATGAACAGTGTGTGTGAAAAATCTTTCATCCTGCACAAATTAGATTTTGATTTTTATGACTTTTAAATGCGTTGTCAAAATCATATATTCTCTTTCATATTATTAAAACTAATAGCATGCACANATGACTTTTAAATGCGTTGTCAAAATCATATATTCTCTTTCATATTATTAAAACTAATAGCATGCACAATCTAATTTTTATTTTAAAGTTTCTTGTTCAATGGCTCATGTTTAATGAGAAGCTAAATTTTATTTCCATATGTAGAGACTTTCAATTGAGTTTGATTTAAATACATAGTTTTATGGTGATATTATCCTATGTTG
>JXCR01135339.1:20537-32997 GCA_002079205.1 Phalaenopsis hybrid cultivar
GTTCGCAAGTTTCCATTCTTGCTGGAGGTTTCACATAGGATCACAGTGCAGGATTCACTCTTCTTACAGGAGAAGGTGAAATTCGTTAATTTTTTCAACGAATAATACTTGCCCCCAAAATCAACAGTTTTTCAACATTCCATGTACATAAAATCGCTCATGAAGAGACCATCTCGCCCTGCTTATAAATATGGTCCCCAATTTCCTGACAATGCAATGTTTATATAGACGTGTTTTTTAATCTTTGTTGACCTGGTTGGTGTGAGTATTGATTATTCTGGAATCATGATACATAGGGGGATGTATTTTGTTGACAGCCAATTACAAAAATTTTCAATATCCATAAAATCACCATTAAAAGAACTGTAAAGAAAATTTTTCAATATCCATAAACTGCAAAGCTAATTCCTGCACTGTGTCAGATTTCGGCCACATTCACTTCGCAACATATCTGTGAAGGCTATACAATACACAATTTTTTATTACATAGTTTTATTTCAAATGAATCACTAAAATTTGTTTTACATTCAAATATTATACATCAAATTTCATCAAGCCATTTTCATGCTTATATTCTCACTTTTGTAAGTTCCTTTTATTTTTTCCTGCATCTTTCCTGCATCTATGTTTCGCAACATATCTTTCCTCCATCATTCTTCGCAACATATCTTTCCTGCATCTTTGTTTCAGATTTTCTTTCATTCTTGAATATTGATTGTAGGATTGCATAATTTGTTTCTTCGAGAAACTTAACTGTGATTAACTGATGTTGTATTTTTGTTCCAAAATTGTAATTGATTATTCAGGCAGTTGGAGCATGATGTGGAAACCGTAGTCAATGTAATGCAGCCAGGTCCTTTAGGTATCATTGAGCACAGATTTAGTGCTGAGGAAGTGCGAAAGGCTAAGGCCACAGCAGAGCGAGCAGTTAACAACTGGAAAATGAACGCTTCCTTGGGAAATAAAAGTCATCTCAAGAAAAATGAAGATAAATAAGGCATCGGATTTCAACTAATCTGACTTGATTTTTGACATTGTTTTTATTTGCTAGCATCTAAAAGACCTTGCTGAGCTAATGTTGTTATATTGTTCCCCTACATATCATTTTTTAACATTAGTGATCACTTAGAAAAAACCCCAAATCTTGAGACTTCATTGCATTTGAGACAGATTCAAAGGTAATTTTGTTAAGGTAGATTATGTTTATTTACTCAAAAGTTTATTCATAATCATACTTGATTAAAATATATAATATATTTTATAATGATAATTACTAATACTTCAAAAACAAGTACTGATAAATGTATAATTGTACCATTTAAGTATCAGGTCAATGTAAATATTTATTTTGGATGTCCGATACAACGAAGTGTTCGTCTCCCTACTTCCATAACAGATGGTATATTGGATTAGTAATTCTCCAATAATCTTAGGTTTTGAGGGAGAATTTTCCATTGTATGATGTAAACAATTATTATTGAATGAATCAAATTTAGTTCTATGATTCATCAAACCTCATGATATCTAGAACGAGTTAAATCATAGTCATAAGCATGTTGCCATCACTAGCTTTACCATATTGATCACACTAAACATGATTAATTTCCTCATCTTCATGCGTATTAGGATTGATAGATAATTCTTAACAAGTGAAGCGAATATCTCTTGAATCCATAAAGCTAGAATATTCAGTCTCATATACTACGTTAATCATAAAAAATGATTTGATAATCTCACTATGCATGAAAAACACAGTACATAAATGCCCTCAAAATTTGAAATATAAAAGAGCTTAGATATATACATCAATAAGCAATGGCAACAATGACCACTGGATCAGCAAAGGATGCACCGAATCATGAACCTTTCAAGGCAGGGGGCTCTTAATTAAAATAGAAATTAAATAAAATAATAAAAATTACGAAGCTTTTGAGATACATGCTCAGATGAGTATAATGTAGATCAAATGAACCCATCTAAAACATGAAAATTACTTTATAGGTTTCCCTGATTACAAAACCTGTCCTCTTCCTAAATACATATTTTTGATTCCAATACATCTCTCGTAATAAGAAATTTTTAAGACATACAGGCCAACACAAAAAGGACCATCCTGCATCTAATTGGAGTTCAAAAATTTAACCTGTTTGATAGGACTATAAAGAATGAATTCAACTTCTGANATCAAAGATATAAATCACCATTTGAAATTTTAAAGAGTGAATACGCCATTTTTTTCAAAAGTTGAAGCATAGTGGTATGTATGTGAATGTTTCAAAAGATTATTTGCCGGTTAAATTTGAAAATAAGTCATGTTAAATAAGAGATTGGTTGGGTTGTAATGTAAAACAGTTCAAGTCGGCCTATTTTGTAATATCGTATCATCGATATATAATATATTTGATTTACTAATTGTTCTAAACCATAGTTGTCTGAATAAATGCATTTTGATGTGTTCGTATTTAGCTTAAAATTTAAAATTATGCTACTTTTAATGTGATTTAAAGAATTTGGGTGGTATGATTGTAAAAAAAAACTACAGTTTAGGTGTGAATATGTAAGTGCATATGAATTAGGTGGCATTTCCGTAAATGCCCTAAAAATAAAAATAAAAATTTAGATGTTTATGTATATAAATGCTTATAAATTGGATGGTGTGGATGTGAATATTTTTAATTTTCAAGACGATTGAGAAAATTTATAAATCTAATATCTTCTTTCATCCATTTTATAGATTCTAACTCTAGTTTCATAAATCATGATGAAGTTATACTTTTTATTTGGAAGTTTTACATGCAGACCACATAAATCCTATGAATTTATATCTAATAACCAAGCTCAATTTTTTCCATATATTTCGCTTTAATTTGGTGAATTTTATATCTTAAAAATTAACATCGTAATATTGTTATGTGATATAAAAAATTTTGGCTAAAAAAATGGTGTTTGGTATATAAAGAACTGGGAGAAAATACGAGATCAGGACAACGGATGCATTCAGAGTCTAATAGAAGGGCGACACATGTTAAGTAGATCAATCACATTATATTATGATGAGTTCGCTTTACACTTGAAGCATTTTTATTGGACTCCAAATCATCCGAAATCTTGAACTAAAATTTTCTCAGGAATCCTTTGTCATTTTTTTTTTCTTAAATTTGATCTGGTGGTGGGTAAAAGTAATCGGTTTGATCGTACAAAAATAATCAGCTGAATGCGAATTATTATTATTATTTTTAAAATGATTTAATGCATAAATGCGCGGGGGGTAAATCTGTAACCCTGTCTCGGCTCGCTTCGTTCTTCGGAAGCTTCCTCTGCTGCGAACGAACTTGCATGAAATTCTTCGTTGTTGAAGAGGTTTTCCACCGCCCTTCTTCAGCCAACTAAGCTGGTTTAGCTCCTTAACGCCTCCCGGATCCCAGTGAGTCCTATTTTACCTCTCTGAAACTTCGCCCTCCCGAGCGATTTTTAGGCATCGGAGCCATCTTTTATCTCATGTTGCTGATCATCGAAGCTGTTTCTTATGCAATCAATGCCTTATATCTTGCAATCTTTCCACTCTCTTGATTCATTTGAAGGTTTTCCCCTTTTTTTTTTTGATATGCCAATTTAGCTAAAAATTTAAAAAATGTAATTATTCATATGAGTCAATGAGATTTTATTCATCACATGCTTGATAAGCCTTTGGAAGTGTATTAGTATGATTCAATTTACTTGTATTGGCCAAGTCGGACTTGTTTTGGGGCCTCAAGTTGCCCGAATCTATTTTGTTTAATATGTTTCACAATATTGTTCAAACTTAATGGAACTCTTAGGCTGGCCAGATATTGATTATAGAGCCCATAGGTCGTGTTGTTTCAACATGTTTGATTGTTAGTTTAGTTTTTCGATCCAAATGGCTATATGAAATTTTTTAAAGAAGAATTTTGTCAATTTAAATGATTAGCATTATTTTGGTTTTATTAATTTTGCGTATGAATATCTAAGATTAATTTGACTAGGTATGACCTAAACATGCTCAGATAAATAATAAAATAGATAGCTAGTTAATCTCTTTTTTAGGCTAAAGCTTGGATTAACATCATTTTACTTCACTAGCCTCCATCATAAGCCATGATTTAAGCCATTTGAGCTTTTCTTGAGTATACCTAGCTAATGTTTAGTGTTAGTCCATTGAGTTCAGGGGCTTATTGTTATACAACTTCACTTGCTAGGTAGAGCAATTTTGAAGTACACACGAAGTGTTTGTACTCATCATAATTAACATAGAGCCAGCATAAACTACATAAACCACCCCCAAGGAACTCACACACACTGTGCTATGCTGTTTGTGCATGCTTGTATGATAAATATCCTGATGCAGCCATGAAACACTTTGTTAGTGCATTTTTTTATTTGTTTCTAGCCAAAAGTTTGATGGAATCCTAGTTTTGGCAAAAAGAAATTTGTTCATTTTTTTTATTATACTTGAATGATCGAGGCATATGTGATAGTGGATTGAAGATACATTGATAAGATGGATAGATGAAATTATTTTGATAGAATTAAAAAGTTTTTTAATGTGTACCTTGTCCTTTTACCTTTTTTTTTAGCACAAATATAATATGGTGAAGTTATCCTAGTGATTAATCTTCTTAAGTACAAAGAAAAATGCAGTATTAATATTTTCAAAACCTTTTTTTTCCCCCCATCATGCCTATAGTGTTCTATGTTATGAAATAAGAAGACAGTTGCATCATATAAGCTAAAAGATGAGCCAATTCCATGACTATTGGAATTGAGTTATGCTTGTTGAGTGTTTTTCCCCAAGAGATACTTTTTATATGCTTAGAAAAATCTTTCTTAATTTATTTATTCTTCATTTTAGGTCTTTGAGCAGTAATTTTCGAAAAGGTTGCTGCGATGTTCTTTTCAAAGCTACCTTTAGCCACTAATCTTTCAAAGCTTTTGAGGTACTCTTAACTTTCATGTAACATATACATTTTTTCTCTCATTTTTCTTTCTTTTTATCCAAATTTGCCTGTATTAAAAGAAAATTTGATTAGTTATGATGCTTCATTTGACTTTCTGGTTGTTCAGTAACACACATGAACGATATAAATATTGATTGACATCTTATTTCTTAAAAAAATGATTATGTCAAGGCTGGGGTTTGCTTAATTAACTATAAAATAAATAATATGAGATTAAAGAAATCATTTTCATTCCACAGAACTGTTTAGTCTTTCATGAACTGATTCATTGTGAATCCTAAATATTCTCACTTAGCTTTGTTGATATTTTTGAGTGATTTTGAGTTGGTTTTTTTTATCAATTGTATTGAATAGTAGATAAAATAATATATTACGATTTCATCATCACAGAGGACTTTCTAATATTATTCAACACAAGCCTTTATAATTGATTATCTCTCTTGATCGTGAGGAAATTTTCAGTTAAGATTCTATGATATTTTGCTTTAATAGCAACAACTTAGGCCAAAATAGAGAGTGCAGTTGTTATATTAGAGCACATGATGATTGAATGATGACAAATTTGATCATGATTCAATGTTTTATCATCTTGATTTGCCATGAACTTTAGTCTACGTAGTGGATGTGTTCAATCAACTAGTCCAAATGAACCTCATTTGTAATTATGAGTTACATTGTCTTAGAGAGTATGGTAAACTTGGGTGAAAGCTTGTCTAAAGGGCTAATTTTGAGTCGATATTGGCTAGCATCTTTGTATCACCGAGACTTCTAAAAATGTATCATTCTCATGTCAGATATGTATCAGACACCAACGCTTGTTCAACACGTCTCGTCACTTGTCGGACATTATAAAATGTGTTTTAATTTTTTTTTCAGGCCCGAACAAGTCTGAGATAGGCCTTAACAACACTCGGATATGAGCTCAACACGATTTGGAAAAAAACCGAGACACATGAAGTAGAAACTATAAATATATGTATAGCTTTAATTCTACCTCATAGTCGAAGCTATCTCCTCTCTCATCATATCAAACTTCATCAAAATCGAACATTGAAGGTGCATCAAATATTCATCAAAACCGAGCATTAGTAGTTCCCTATTTGTTTGTTAAAGTTGAGTGTTAAAGGTCAATCTTATATTTTTCGAAGCATAGCGTCAAAGGCCCATCTTGTATTTGTCTTAACAGAGCGTTGTAGTTCTCTTTTTCTCATCGAATCCAAACTTACACCCGCTAAAGTGGAAGCGGCAAACTTCTTTGTCGCAACTTGTGCAGGAGTCAAACATGTTTATTGAAGCCAATCCGCATAACGTTACAAACTTTGCAATGGTTGTATTGAAACTTCTATTCGTCAAAGCCAAGTAGAGTCTAAACAACCCTAATATTGTAAGTGATAATTTATATTTTTTATCTTTATTGAGTTAATAGTTATAAATCTATACCTATTCTAATTCAAAAAGTTAAATTTTAACTTATTTAATTAAACAATGTGTAATCATAAGATATTTTAAATTTTAGTAGATAAGTAGAAGGAATTATTTTGAAACATATTATATATCTAATTTTGAAAATTAATATTTATAAGCAAAGGTTTCATAATACATGTTAAATTTTATTTTTACATATTTTGTGATGTTGTTAATAAATAATGATGAAAAATACATATATTTTATATTAATAATTAATTAAATATTAAAACATGTCCATGACGTATCATTCATTTTTTTTTTTCAATTATGTTATATTCCCGTGTCGTGCCGTGTCCGTGCTTCCTAGGCTAACTTAGGGTTTCANCAATTATGTTATATTCCCGTGTCGTGCCGTGTCCGTGCTTCCTAGGCTAACTTAGGGTNTTTTTTCAATTATGTTATATTCCCGTGTCGTGTCGTGCCGTGTCTGTGCTTCCTAGGCTAACTTAGGGTTTCATGCCTTATCATGTGTGCCTCATGGCTAAAGAAGAAGACTTAGCCATTGAAGTATATCTATGTTTAAGCCATAATTGTAATATATCAACACCCCCATAATCAGGAATGCCAATGTGTTAAGGGGCCCACATGCCATAGTGGTATCAGTGTGAGATTTTTTAATTTGATCATTCAAATAAAATTGATATATCATTAACTTTTTTTTTGAATTTTAGATAGTGAAAATTTCTATCCATGGTAAATTGGCACAAAGAATGTAAGGGAGACAACTCCGAATGAGAAGTGGCCAATCATTGCTTGAGCATTTATTTCTTTACATATTTATTGTTTTCTTTTATCTTTTAAATGATGCTTGGATTTTAATGGACTTCTATTATGATTTGTTTTGCTGATGCCATCGTCGGAAAAAGGCCCCACATTATGTTTATCTTGAACTTTGAGAGGAAATTTTTATGAAGAGGATTTACTCTGGTTATAATATTTTCATTATGAAATCCATCATTGGTAGGAGCTTGATTTTAGAAATCAATCTCTATTGTGATTCTTTGGTAATCAAAATCAGAATTTGAGGTATTTTTCTTGATTCATCATGGGAAACTATTACAATTCAGAGCAGAAATGAACATAAATTTTCATAGAAAATAGGGTAAACAAATATTTTTCTTCAATAATATCAAATCAAAACAATACAATACTAACAACTCCCACGAGCACATAAGATAAGCACCTACAATTTGAGAGGTAGGCGAACTCTCCCAATTCTTATAATTCGAGAGGTAAGAAATTTCTCCCAAACTCTAAACCTAAGACTTATAACAATAATCTAATGCATACCTAACCCTAAAACTATTAGATTCTATTTGTACTAAACAAGTATAAATAATAAAAGACTCAGTTACGCTTAGGATAATAAAAGACTAAATTGTTTCTTAGGCATCGCCGTAACAATGCTTCCCTGCCAAAAAGATACATTGTCCTCAAGGTTGGAAAAAATGAAAATGTTCTCTTTTTTCTACAGCTTCATCTGCTCCTTTCTTGCTTGCCTCCTCATCACATACTTTGAGAACCCGTAATGTTCAATTTTTGCAACTATGTTTTGGGGTAAATCTCTCTTCACATCGAAAAAAATAACCCCTTCGCTCGCTTTTCTTGGATCTCTTTCTCTGTAAGACACTTGAGTGTCACCCTCGGTTTTTGCTAATGATTCTTGTCTGGTGAAGCCTCTTTTTGGACTTCCACTATTTCAGTTTTTGGTGTCTTCATGGTTGCAACAGTTTGGTATGTCGTTCTGACTGTGTTGCTATATTATTAGCCCGTTTCATTATATTATGATCTTCAACCAATTGTGTTATTTCCATAATTTCTCCCAAGTTTTGTGGTATGAACGGACGACATGTTGCACGTATGTTGGGATTTAGACTCTTCATTAAGTTCCCTTTCAATACTGCTTCAGAAATGACCCTCCGCCACCCTGACAATAGTTTGAATCTCTATTTATTCTCCATAACAGTTCCTCTCCGTGTCAATGCAAAGAATTTCTCGTGTAGGTCTCATTCCCGAATGATTTAGAAACATTTCAACAAGAAAACCTTAAATTCCTCCCACAAGCGTATCTTGTATTTAACCTCCCTCCATTGAAATCATGCTAGGGGTATTCTCTTCAAACATAGCCATGCCACCATGAGCTTCTCCTTCTCATTTAGCCCATTCGCCATAAAATATCGCTCCACCTGATACACCCACCCATGTGCGTCTTTTCCCTCAAAGAGCGACATCTTCAACTTCCTTATGTGTGAGTCTCTTCCCCAATTCTCTCGATCGAAGATCATTCCTCCCATAAAGCTGGATTTGGGTTTCATTCTGCTACCCATATTGAATTCCCTCATTCCATAAGTTTGGATCGCCTCATTGTTCCTTATGAGCTTCTGCCCCGCCATCCGCCCGGAAGGCTGCTACAATAACAGACATTGATATTGTTGGATGCAACCCTCTGTTGGTGTCCCACTCATAACGGTTCCCTATTCTAAGCCAAAATCCTTCAAATTGATTTTCTCCAGCCCCAAATCGCATGCTGTCCCATATCGCCTGTTGGCGCTTTCTCCAATTGTCTAAATGCCCCCGTTATTTATTCCAAGTGCTATCGCTCGAGCAAACCCTAAACCCTAAACCGACACTATTTTCCACAAAAAAATTAGGGTAAACGAATTTTTTCTTCAATAACATCAAATCAAAGCAATACAACACAAACAATTTCTACAAACACATAAGACAAACACTTACAATTTGAGAGGTAGGCAATCTCTACTTATTCCTGCAATTCAATTGGTAGGAAATTTCTCTCAAATCCTAAACTTAAGACTCACAACAATAATCATGCATACCTAACCCTAAACCTATTAGGGTCTGTTTATATTAAACAATTATAAATAATAAAAAACAATTACCCTATAGAATAATGAAATACTAAATTGCTCCTAGCGTAACAGAAGCATAGATTTGCTGGAAATCCTGACTGATTTTTTTTCAACAATCATGCCTATCACATGAGAGTGTGGCCTAAGTGTCTTGAACATTGTTGACTCCTCTAATGACATGATTATATTCAGAGGCCGGACTTGTAGATTGAGAATTTAGGAATGCCTAAAGTGACTATGCTTGGGAGATACGACGTCTACTCTGTTAAATTGCTTTTAGAGGATTGTACCCAAATTCAGTTCTATTTAGAGTTTTTGAATTTTATTTCTTCAAAATTAATCTATTTTGTGGATTGCATTGTGGGTGAGATTCTTGGGGATTTGTGGGTCCTTTCAACTTGGACTTTTCTCCTGCATACAAGAGCATGGACTCACATACAACAACTATAGAATGAGAGGTAGACCTGACAAGCAAGTTTGAAAAAACATTAACCGAAGCAGCTATGATCCACAAAATGACTGGGCTATCAGAAGGGGTAAACTTAGGCAAGAACGTGGCATAAATAGGATGGAGAAGGTTGTGCTGACAAAATAATCGATCCTTCAGTCAAGGAAACTTCCTAAGAGACCTCAGAAAAGCAAGTCACCTATTTAACATTATCACGATTGCTCAAATTCCTAGATGGAATGAAAGGAAGAGTCCGAAGAACATCAAGCCACTCATCTGAGCTGAAAACTGATGGTGATCCTTAAGGGTGCAGAACAAACTCAGTACCATTGCCAGGCAAAGTGGCAAACCATAAAGAAACCTCATGCTGCTGCTCCCACCAACTTTCATTATCATGTCAACGGTAGAACAATCAATTGAATTGGAATGAAGCCATGCAAACAGAATACTCAGTGCAGGGGATGAACATTTGTTATTAAAGCATCTTTAGTAAAGACCAATAGCAACCAGATAACAATAAAGGCTGACTTTCAAAATGCCATCCAACTATTATTAAGAACGCTTGGAGCAAGCCAGAGGCGAGGGATCAATTAAAAGCAGCAATGCACAATTTTGTGCAGAATAAAGAATTGAAGTCCCGGAATATCATCTTGGAGCTAGCATCAAAGACAGGACATGCTTATGAGAATCCAATGGCTGCCTTCATGATAGATAATAAACAAATCAGGGTGAAGCAAGAGATTGCTCCAAGAACAACTTAAATGGGGGAAAGCTACTAGTCTGAAGCAAAATTTATCCACTGGGATTTATCAATTAAATTGAAGCCACTAACCACGTAGGTGGGATTAAAGAGCATTACATTACATCAAAATTTTCAAGGAGAAACATGCAGGAACACGTTGCTCATAAAATACATGTATTAGCCAGGACAGAGAATAAGTGCGTATAAAGGCCTCTTGAATGGAGAGCTGCAGTAACATAGAAAAGTCCGTATAAATGACGTAAGGAAAGTTAACATACGAGGCTCCTGGAATGAGTTTAACACCTGGTACAAAAACAACAAGCCACCTACTTTATTGTAAAATTTTTTATAGCCAGTGGACGTTGTCTTAAGAGTAGACTTGCCTTTAAACCCTCAAATGGTTGCATCATAAAAGAAGCATGAAGGTGGCTGAAGCTAGAAATGGTGGATGAGAATTCCATGACCAAAATTATCAGCCACACAGAAGTTTAGGTACACAACTCGAGTGGGTTGGTGAATTTGGTTAATTAAAATAACACTGAAAAATTTTGAACTTCTTACAGAAAGGACAATCAACCTTAAGAGCAATAGGAGCAATTTATTTCAGATAAAAGAAATATCACAAAGAAACATGCAAATTGACAAGAAAATAATATTTAAACCAAATTTTATAGTGGTTTGATCCAAATAGGGAACATAGGGCGATCCCAACCTTTTTACGGTATCAAGAAATGTACAAAGTGTAGAGCTTGGAAGAAAGTAGTGGATGACGGATACATGATCTTCAAGAAAAAAAAAACATAGAAAAGAAAAAGAATGTTTGAATCTTCTCAATGGAGCTTTTTTTCTTCCCTTATTTTTAACTGATAGAATGGTTGCTAGGTGTTATCTATAGAACTTCAATTTAGTGTTGAAATGTGCTAAATTTTTACCCAATCAAAGCCCCAAGTATGCCACATAGGTTCGTAGACATTGGGATTCAACAAGCAATTTTGTCCAAAATTACTCGGAGTGTACATAGGATTTACTCATATGTACTACTCAACAAAAACTTTGATCTTGCTATGAAAAGCATATTTATGGCTTATTGAAGCGTATGTATGCTCAGGCTGTGCTGAACAAATATAGAACTAAATTATTTTCTTATTTAAATCAACATATGTTGCAAAGCATATGCATGGTTCTAATAAGTGTATTTTGACTCAACCGTGACAGTCTTTTAAAGCATTTTAAGCCAATTTTTAAGATACAAAATAATAATAAATACGATTTAGAAAATATAAGATTTTGCTCATGCTTATGTTGAAATTATAAATGATGCGGGAACTTTCCAGGATCATGGCACTATAGCTGCTACAGTGCTGTGAACGCGTTACTGTAGCAACTACAATAAGCACAGTCCAGCCCTCCCCCCTAGGGCTGTAAACGAGCCGAGTTTGAGCGAGATTAGACTTGGCTCGTGTTCAGCTCGTTCAAAACTGTTTGTGTTCGGCTCGATTTAAATATTTGTGTTCGTGCTCGGCTTGTGTTCGACTCGAAATTGATTCATGAAAATTAAATTGAAAAAAATAGATGCAAAGTGTTGGATTCAAACCTGAAGCAAATGTATGGAAAAATTACACATAACCACATTACCACACGAGCTATTACGATTTATACTTAGATATAAATATATATAATATATTATTATATAAATAATATATGCAATATATTATTATATAAATAATTATATAAATTTTTTGTTTCGAGCTAAAATGAGCCGAACACGAGCGAACAAAGAGTTGTTCATGTTTGGCTCATTTATAAATTGACCTTTAAAAACTTATTCGTTTTTGACTCGTTTACTTAACGAGCGAGCCGAACACGAGCTTTTTTAACAGCCCTCCCCCCCCCCCCCCCCCCCCCCCCCCCCCCCCCCCCCCCCCCCCCCCCCCCCCCCCCCCCCCCCCCCCCCCCC
>JXCR01135344.1:4297-38930 GCA_002079205.1 Phalaenopsis hybrid cultivar
GAGGTGGGTTTCTACGAATTAAGCCCATTTTTGATTGAAAATCATCAAATGAGTTAATTAATATCAAAAATTACCCATTTCCCATTTTGATTAAGCCTAAATGTTCATTAAGGCCAAAATATCCAAAATTACAATTTTGCCCCTAAGGGTCCAAACTTTCATAATTTACCAAATCCAAGTCAAATGACTTTGAAATTATTATATAACCCTACTGATAGGTCAATTAAGACATCAGAGGAGAAAATATGGATTTTTACAATTTAATTTAATTCATATAATTATTTTTCTGCAAAAATATGCATTTTAAGGAAAATTCCAAAAGATGATCAAGACAACTCCTAATAATTTGAAATTTTTATGTGACATCTTTAAAGAAAATTTCAAAAGATGATCAAGACAACTCCTAATCATTTGAAATTTTTACCTTAAAGAAAATTTCAAAAGATGATCAGAACAACTCCTAATCACTTGAAATTTTTATGTGAGCTTAATGAAAATTTCAAAAGATGATCAGGACAACTCCTAATCACTTGAAATTTTTATGTGAGCTAGCCTAGACCAGAAAGTCCTTTGGCCAAAATTTCAGATCTCTTATTTGAACAGAAAATGCTTAAGAACTTAGAAAATTAAGATCTCTATCTAGAGATCTCTTATTCAACAGAAAATGCATAAAAACTTAGAAAATTAAGATCTCTGTCTAGAGATCTCCTATGTCTTTAAAAAATGCTCAAATTGTGCACCTAGACAGAGGCTACAACATATAAAAATTTGAGGTCAAGGTGCGGGTGCATCAAAACTTAGAAAATTAAGATCTGTGTCTAGAGATCTCCTATGTCTTTGGAAAAATGCTTAATCAAAACTTAGAAAATTAAGATCTATGTCTAAAGATCTCCTATGTCTTTGGAAAAATGCTTTAGAACTTAGAAAATTAAGATCTCTGTCTAGAGATCTCCTATGTCTTTGGAAAAATGCTTAAATCGTCCTTCTAGACAGAGGCTACAACATATAAAAATTTAGAGTTAAGATATTAATTCCATATGAATGGATTTAGACAGAGGCTACAACATATAAAATTTTGGAGTTAAGGTATTAATTCCATATGAATGGAGAATTGATCAGAGGCTACAACATATAAAAATTTAGAGTTAAGGTGTTAATTCCATATGAATGGAGAATTGACATGCTACAACATATAAAAATTTAAAGTTAAGGTATTAATTCCATATGAATGGAGAGTTGAAAAACCCTTAACTTTAATTTATTTTTAAAAAATAATTTATGCATCAAATTAATGTAAAAATTATCTCACATGAATCTCCTCTGTTCACTGAGCAAGAGTGTATTTTTATTTTATTTTTATGAATTTTTTATGCAAAGATATGGATTTTTAAAGTTTAATAGCTATTTTCTGAATTTTTAAATATCCTATTTATCTATTCAAATCGCAGGCCGACTGGATCCTCGGATCCGTCGAAAAGCCACGCGGCACGCTCCCATTTGACGCCGCCTTCTGAGTCAGCTGCCACGCGTCACGCTGTATCGCCTTAGATCGTCATCCGACCTAATCTCCGCCGTCCATCCAATACACGCAAAAATGAACGGCATCTGTTCATCGTCCCCAAAGGAAACCGTGACCGTCCACACTAAAACCTTAATATCTCCCTCATTTCTTAATGGATTTTAGTGATTCTCGTCCATCCAATACACGCGAAAATGAACGGCATCCGTTCATCGTCCCTAAAGGAATGATCCCGTGACCGTCCACTCTAAAACCTTAATATCTCCCTCATTTCTTAATGTATTTCAGTGATTAATTTTTTAAATTGCTCGTATTACAAAGACGAATACATCCATACGATTAAGATGCTATAAAATTAAGTCATTGTAAACATAGAGCTCGCGAAGGCCCGGGAGAGTAAGGGAGATTATACCTTTGCTCCCAGAGGTGTAGCCTCAATAAGAGATTCTTCACACCTTTGTTATACTCAAAAGAGCTTAGGGATGGAGTCCGTGGCTCTGGTGTAAGGTCTATGTATGATTTCGACCACAGCCGATTTTGGGTGTTGGTTGAGAGCTATGGTAGAGGCTCTGTGGAAGGGGGATTTGATNTTTTTGTAGAATCTCCAATAGCTCCCCGCAAAAAAAAGGAAGAATGTCGGGCAAATTTGATGCTCAAAAGTTTGTTAATTTCAAGGCAAAAAACTATCATAATACACAAATTTAGACCCAGAGATTGGTCCAAGAAAGGGCGTTTGCTAGCTCAGGAGGCGAGGCTGAAAGGTTGATTCTCACTAAAAATTTGGAGCGATTCTGCTACTTCACTGCTGTAGAGATCCTTTTGATGGTTCAAAAGTTCTATGCCAACCTAAGGTTCACCACGGAAGATCATATTTTCATGAGAGGTACGCAAGTTTAGTTTACCTCCAAAAGGATTAATGCGTTATGTAGGCTGAGAAATGTCTTCAATGATGAACATGCCACTTTTGTTATCACTTATTCATCATTGGAAGAAGTCATTGCCTTTTTTCCTGATGGAAGAGGGGATTGGAAGATAAAGAATAACAAAATAGTAAACTTCTCCACTTCCATGTTGATGATTCAGTCCAAAGTATGACATCACTTCATGTTTGCCAAACCTTACCTACAAATCATCTAGCTGAGGTTACAAAGGATCGAGATGCATTGAGCGATTACATTCAAAACATGAAGACAATAAATTTTTGTGCGCTTATAGTTCATCATGCTTGGAGTATTGCTGGTAGTGCTACTGCTAGAGGCTTGGAATATCCTACCCTGATTTTCACTTTATGTGAACAATCAAGAGTTGATTCCCACAGAAAAGAAGAGAGATTATAGCCTCAGAATCCGATTGGGAGGCACATGATTCAAAGAGTAGAATTGTTTGTTGATTATAGAAGTGAAAGAAGGGATAGGCCCTCTACATCTACTGCAGATGCCTCTACTTCTAGTTCGACATTATTGGAATGTATTTTGGACCAGCACGTGATTCAACAATATGATATCATTAATATATACAGACTCTGTTGAGAGAGATAGAATCAAGGAATGCATATAATGATGAATATCAGTAGAGGAGAGTTCAACATGATATAGATTTTCAAAATGCTTTGGTTAGACACTTCATTGGTGAAGCTAATGTGACCTTCCTGCTTACCACAACTTGTTTTCCTATGCTCCCATTCTTGATGAAGATGAAGAGGCAAGAGGAGAAGAAGAAGGTGATGATGATCATGGTGAGGAAGGAGATGAGAAATGATAGTTCAGTTTAAGTTTTATTTGAGACTTGTTGGATTTAAGATTTTTATGTTGTGTTATGGACCTGTAATTTGTAATAGTAATAGTAGACTTTTTACTTTTCAGTTTTTGTTTTAGTATTTTCAGCTTGAGCATGTTAAATGTGTAGTATTTTTAGTTTTTTTTTTCAGTTTTAGTATATCTATTTTAATTCCCAACAAATTCTTTGGAATATATTATGTTTTATTTAATGCTTTAAAACATATATGTATTTTTACAGTTAGTACTGTAGTATACAAAACCAATTTCATGTTCAGAAATCCTCTACAACTTAATTTTTATTATTATGCATTTACTGTTCTCTTTCACCAACTAAAATTTTATACTAAAATATTTTGAAAATCATTTAAAAATTTAAGTTTGGGGGAAAGAAAAATTTCTTTTGAAATGGAGAAAACTAAATTTTATTTGTACTTAAGTAACTATATTTTTTTTAAAATTTTTTTAACAGGTCTAAAATATCAAGATTTAACTTTAAATTAGGAAATATTATAGTAAATTTAGGAAAACATGTTTTTACTATTAATGGTCAATTTTAAAGTTGAAGATATTTTGTATGATAGGATAAGACTATGCTTTTCTATTTTTAGTAAATGAAAATTGTATTTTTGAAGTGTTTAGAATTTTAGAGTTTCATGTAAGATGAATGGAATGAGGCTTTATGAAAAATCATAAACTAGTATGACTTTATTAAGTAAGGAGAGGTGTGGAGTTTTAAATTTAAGAAGAGGATAGCAAAGTTCAAAAATCTTAAAGGCTATCCAGATATAGTAATCCTCACCAAAAAAAGGAAAAAGAAGAAAAAAGGGGATTAAAAAGATCCTAAAAGAGAAAGAAAAAAAAGAAAAGGGAAAGAAAAAAATGGGTGAGGAGAAGCTTGAGGAGATGCCTAACAAAAAAATTGGCTTCACTTGAATCAACTTAAGGAAGGAGCTTAATTACACTTTCTAAACTTGTATTGAAGTATTAGTATTATTCCTAATAAATTTTTCTTGAAGTTCTACTTCATATGAATTTTCTAAATGTTCTTAGCATGACAAATTGCAATTCTTCTTGAAATGAATAGAAATTCAAAAATCTTAAATTTTATTACTAAATATTCCTAGACTTTGATTTTGAACCTAAGTTATTAAAGCTTTTTTTTTAATATTTGCTATTCTATTTATTGAAGTAAAGTATAAAAGTGATAAGTTAATCCCTATCCTAAACTCATATGCTTTTATGTAATAAAAGTGTCACTTGAGGACAAGTAACATTTAAGTTTGGGGGATTTTGTTACACAAATATAATATACTATTTTAAGTACTCTTTTTAAGCCTATTTTTGGTGATATTGCTCCTTAAACAAAGGTATTTTTGTGTATTTTTTGTAGGTATACTATTTTTAGGCATTTGGAGCGAAAATGACAAGGAGCAAGATTTGGAGCAAAAACAACCAATTTTAGGGTTTGACGCATGATGCGCCCAACTGGCACATGATGCACCAAAATCCAGAGCATTATCGGATGATGCCCGAGATGTGAATTTTTATAATTAAGGCGGTTTGAGAGAAATTTTGCAAAAAAGTTTCGATGAGAAACTTATTCTAAACACCCCATGGAGTGATTCAATGCATCTAGACACTTTGGAAGGTTTTAAATTGAAGGGATTTGACTCTTGGATCAAAGTGGCACATCTTTTGAATTCAAAGGTTTGACTTTTGAATTTTAGAGGGAAATTGAAATTCTTTCAAAGGAGCTAGCCCAAAAAAAAATCAAGTTAGAGAAGAAGTTTAAAAGGGGGGTGAAAAAAGATAGGTGGCGTGATGACCAAGAGGGAGAGATAGAGCAAGAAAGTCAAAGGCGTGGAGATTATCTTCTAAGGTTGTAAGAGGAGAGGGAAGGTGAGAGATTTCTTTTTCATTACACTTCTAAGAGAGAATATAGAGTGCTTGTAAGGAGATAAAGGCTTGGAGAGAACATCTAGGGATTTTTTTGGGAAGGATTGTGAGATAAGTTGTATTTTTCATTTCTTTTGTTTGTAAACCTGTTTTCATATAAGAAGTCAGTGTTTTATCGTATCCTTCTCATGAATTTCAAGTATTCTTCTTTATCCTTCTCCCTACTTTGAAGAAATGGTTTTGTGAGGATTTGATTTTATTTTCTACATTTTTAAATNAGATTTGGGTTTAGACCTAAATTAAGCATGTAGGGCTAAACTTAGGTCTAACTTGAGCTAGCTTTGGGCTAAGCTCAAATTAATTATTGTGTTTGGTCACAGATGACCTTATAAAGGATTTTCAACAAAAAATGGATGCTAATTTGAGGTCTAAGGCATTCAATTGTTGAGATTTCAGGTGTTAGCCAATATTGGGGATAATTTGGGGATTTTGTCAAAGATGGTCAAATTGACCAAATTGGACCATGGTGTAGTTAGAAAAAATGAAATTAGGAATGTTTTGGATTTATTGAGATTTTTTAAGAATTTTTTTGAATTTTTGGATTTTCGGTCATGGAGGGGTATTTTGGTAATTTGGTCATTTTTGGAAATTTTTGTCAGTTTTGGCACGTTTGGATATATTTAAGGTGTTTGAAATGTATTTTGATCAATTTTGGGTATTTTGACAAAATTTAGGAATTTTGGCCAAATTCTGTCACCACTTTTCAATTCCAATGGCTTCCCACTCTAGAAACTCCATAAGATTTAGAATTTTCAACCAAAGAAGGTTCATCAATTTGGACGCACATAAGTTGCATAATTGAGTTATAATGAAGAAAAGGCTTATCAAAGAGAGAGAAATTGTGAATCAAGCATTCAACACGTTGAATACTCGAGTCGACAAAGTTATTGTATAGAGACGTTAGGAAGTGCTTTGCTACACAACTGCTGTTGTAGTCGTCCTTATGGTGAAAGATTTTTATGAAAATATTCATGGGATCAACCAAGGAATGATCTATCTGTGAGGCAGGTTTGTGCAGTTCACTCCTTTGAGAATCAATGAAATGTTTATGATCGAGAATGTGCCTGTCTGCCACCATGCAAATTTCACCCCTGCATGAGACAATGTGGTTGAACTCTACCATTACCTTACGGATGAAAATGATAATTAGGAAGCCCGAGATGATGGGAAGATGCGTTTTTCTACATCACTATTAAATCGTACTTCAAAGACATGGAATTAGTGCTTTGCTACCTAAACTACTGTATCCAAATTGGAAAACCTATTAATACTGGAGCCATAATTGTAAAATCAGTTTTGGGTTTCATCGTGAATGGATCAGGAACTGGATTAGAACATCCATCTACTATTTTCCAACTTTACAGTCAATCAAAAGTACCTTATGAAAGTTGTGAGACATTATTACTGCCTTGGAAGCCATTGGATTGTGAAGTCTACAACAGTTGCATTGGAATGCGAGATAAAAATGATATGAATGTGCTAATGGATCAAGGATCCCAGAATTCATCACCTATTCAACCCTACTACAACTCGAGTGCACTTTCAAACAGAATCAAGAAGATGAAGAAAGGGTGCATAATCTTATGCATGTAATTGAGAATATTTCAGAAATGTTGGATCACCTGGATTGGAGACTCAAAGAACATTTTGAACATATAGGGCATATTGAAGATTGTTTGGTACGTATGTTCACAAAGCATGCATGGATTGTGGAGGAAAATTCAACTTATGAATTTCCATTTAGGCCCTTCTACAATCTGTATAGTGAAGAAGATGTTTGAAGTTGAGTTAAGCACGAAACATTTTTTCTAGTATTGTTTGTTTTAGTTTATTATGTTAGATTACCTTTACTTACTATTGTTGCACTATCTATGTTTATTACTTTAAAGTTTGATGTTTAGATTTCAGCATTAGGATGTTAGTTTGCTTTAGAACACTGAATTTGTTATGTGTTGGCTTGAAAAAAGTTAGTTTGTAATAACTCAGATTTTGTTTATAAGTATGAGTTTTGTGTTGTTTGTGAAAATTTGGTGTGAGTTTGATGTTTAATTATGCTTATAAAGGTTTATTTGAGTAAAATAGAGGTTGACATAAAGTGGTACAGATTTATATTAGTCAAATAGAAGTTAACGTAAATCAGTATGGAGCAGATTTCCACAGAAACAGAGATCTGACAAAAATATGCTCTGGCGCATGTTGTGCCAGCTTACAGAGCCTTGGCGCATGATGCACCAGATTTGGAACATAATACATCAAAGGTCTGAACACACCAGATCAGCTAAAAAACCCACAAAATCACATGAAAACCTCCACTTTTTGTTGCTTGGACGTCTTCCACCACAAACCTTTAGTCTAGGGCATCACATTGCGGGCTAAGGAGAAGGATTTGGAGGTAAAAAATCATAGGTTTCATCTTCTATTAGTAAAAACTTAACTTTAACTTATAAATTTTTTATTTTAACCATGGATTTTAGGAGATCCAAAAAGTTGGATTTTTTATGAAAATTGCTTGAAGAAAACACATGGTGAAAAGTTTGTTACCGAATAATCTTGCTTAGGGAGTTAGATTTGTGATTTAGTAATTTATTTGGATTTTTGTAGAATCTCCAATAGCTCCCCGCAAAAAAAAGGAAGAATGTCGGGCAAATTTGATGCTCAAAAGTTTGTTAATTTCAAGGCAAAAAACTATCATAATACACAAATTTAGACCCAGAGATTGGTCCAAGAAAGGGCGTTTGCTAGCTCAGGAGGCGAGGCTGAAAGGTTGATTCTCACTAAAAATTTGGAGCGATTCTGCTACTTCACTGCTGTAGAGATCCTTTTGATGGTTCAAAAGTTCTATGCCAACCTAAGGTTCACCACGGAAGATCATATTTTCATGAGAGGTACGCAAGTTTAGTTTACCTCCAAAAGGATTAATGCGTTATGTAGGCTGAGAAATGTCTTCAATGATGAACATGCCACTTTTGTTATCACTTATTCATCATTGGAAGAAGTCATTGCCTTTTTTCCTGATGGAAGAGGGGATTGGAAGATAAAGAATAACAAAATAGTAAACTTCTCCACTTCCATGTTGATGATTCAGTCCAAAGTATGACATCACTTCATGTTTGCCAAACCTTACCTACAAATCATCTAGCTGAGGTTACAAAGGATCGAGATGCATTGAGCGATTACATTCAAAACATGAAGACAATAAATTTTTGTGCGCTTATAGTTCATCATGCTTGGAGTATTGCTGGTAGTGCTACTGCTAGAGGCTTGGAATATCCTACCCTGATTTTCACTTTATGTGAACAATCAAGAGTTGATTCCCACAGAAAAGAAGAGAGATTATAGCCTCAGAATCCGATTGGGAGGCACATGATTCAAAGAGTAGAATTGTTTGTTGATTATAGAAGTGAAAGAAGGGATAGGCCCTCTACATCTACTGCAGATGCCTCTACTTCTAGTTCGACATTATTGGAATGTATTTTGGACCAGCACGTGATTCAACAATATGATATCATTAATATATACAGACTCTGTTGAGAGAGATAGAATCAAGGAATGCATATAATGATGAATATCAGTAGAGGAGAGTTCAACATGATATAGATTTTCAAAATGCTTTGGNATTGATTGCTTTCACATCATGCTGACTACCTTTTATAAATATTTCTGCAATTTAATTGTGGAGTCTATCTAAAACTGGAGAGTCAAACTACTTTTTCGGTATCATACATTATTACCGCTATTGTTACTGTTGATTATCTTAAAATAGCACTTCATTTTTGTTTGCTGATTTAATCATCAATTTTCAAAGTTGTTTTGATTGTATATCTGTCCACAATTTGCGCATACATGGCTATCACTTTGTAGTAAGATTTACCGGCATACCACTCCATTTGTAAATGTTAAAAGTTAAACCAGTGGTATTTTTGATATGATATGAAAGATTTGGGTACAACAACAACAACAAAGCCTATCCCATTACTTGGGGTAAAATGAAAGATTTGGGTGATAAAATTTAAAATGTAAAATGATAAGTTTAGCTGTGAGATATGTAAATACTTGGGAATTGGGTGGTATGTATATAAATGGCCCAATATATAATTATGAGCACTGAAGCACACCTACAAGCAAGAAGTCCTACATTGAATTGATCGCTTTCACATCATTCTAACTGTCTTTTGTAAATATTTTTGTAATTTAATTGTGGAGTCTATCTAAAACTAGAGAGTCAAACTACGCTTTCGGTATCATACATTATTACCTCTATTGTTACTATTGATTATCTTAAAATAGCACTTCATTCTTGTTTGTTGATTTGATCATCATCAATTTTCGAAGTTGTTTGATTGTTTATCTGTCCACAATTTGGCATACATGGCTATTATTACCTCTATTGTTACTGTTGATTATCTTAAAATAGCACTTCATTTTTGTTTGTGATTTGATCATCAATTTTCAAAGTTTTTTGATTATATATCTGTCCACAATTTGCGCATACATGGCTATCACTTTGTAGGAAGATTTACTGACATACCACTCAATTCTCGTGTATTTGTATATCTAACACCTAAACTTCAATTTTTACATATTTGTCATCTTTTTTAGGCATGAAAAAGTGTATTTCATTTTTGTAAATGTTAAAATAGCGGTATTTTTTATGTGATACGAAAGGTTTGTTTTGTATAAATGTAATAGGTGAAGAACATGTTGATACCGGATGAAACCCAAACCATGACTCAAAGATTGCAACCATCATTACAGGATGCCACAAGGTTACAATGACAACTCTTCAACAAGACATAAAATAACACAGGTAAACATTAAACGACAATGAGGATTGTTGAATTTAAACGAAAGGAAATAACATAAAACATAAACAACCCTCTTAGACGGGTACGATAGGGCGAGGTTGGAACAATGGTGTTGGCGGCCGTTGGTAAAAGTTCAGGAAGGCTGGTGGCTGCTAGGAGGAGTCGGACATGTGGCCTGAAAGTGTTGGAGAGGACCGGCAGTTAGGGGTGTAAACGAGCCGAACACGAGTGAGCCCAGGCTTAGCTCGTGTTTGGCTCGTTTATATTTCGAGCTCAAAAAGTGTGTATGTGTTCGGCTCGTTTGCTTAGCAAGCCGAACACGAGTCGTTCACGAACAAATAGTCGTTTTGACAACCCTAATCACGTAGTCATAAGATGTTAAGGATTGGAGCAAGATTTAAAACATCATTTGAATCTAAATTAATAATTTTTATTCTATTTTTTTCATTAATACCTTTAATTGACTATGAATCTTTATAGCCTTGTAGTCAATTAAATTTTTTATAAGTACTACTCATCAAAGATATATATATAATTGATTAGTAGTATTTCGAGTCAAAACAAGCCAAACACGAACGAATAAACATTTGTTCATGTTGTTCGTGTTCGGCTTGTTAACTTAGCGAACGAGCCGAACACGAGCTATTCGCAAACAACTAGCCGTTTTGTCAGCTCTACCGGCAGTCTGCTGGAAGGGGACCGGAGGGGACAATAAGGCTGGCGGGCTACTGGGAGGGCTGACTAGGGGCAGGGAAAAGCTGGAAGGGCTGCTGGTAGGTGATCGACGAGGTAGAAAACAGTTGGAAGGAGTCCTGAGGGAAGAAGCAAAGCTGACAACAGTGGAAGAGGGGCTATGGTGGCTGGATGGGAGCAGGAAGGTGGCTGGATGGGAGCAGGAAGGTGGTTGACAACAGTGGAAGAGGGGGTTGCAGTGGCTAGATTTTGAAATGACAGCAGGGAGAAGAAAGCATGGTAAGATAAATGACTTGTCGTCGGAGCACCACTCGGACCCTTGGAGACGGTCACCACCTAGGATGAGGGACAACCGGAGCACTTTCTTGTCTTCAGTTACAACCCTTGAAGGGAACAATGCCAGCGGCGACAATCTGGATTAAAAAATCTCATAACTCAATATTGAGAAACTTCAAGCATACCACCTCTTATTTGTAATAAAGTTTATAATTTATTTTAGGCAATGTTTTAAAATATGAAAAAAAATAAAAATAATAAGAATTTATAATTTAGGTAATGTTTATAATAGGAAGAATTCAAAATAGGCAAAGACTAAATAAGTGAGGGAAATTCAAATTTGGAAAGGAAAGACTTTAGATTTCAATAAAGATAATCAAATTTCAGATTTGGAAGGGATTTATTATAGAAGGTACTAGAAAGGAAAGGAAAGGAAGGAAAGGACAGAAAAAGGGGGGTCGGCAGCCCTCCCCCTTGAGGACCGGCCGGTCCAGCCAAGCTGGACCTAACCCTAAGCCAGTCCTCCCCAAAGCCTTGCGTCACAGGTATTGGATATTAAATACATAAGAATTGGGTGGTATGTATGTAAATGNTTTTGAAGAAGAGATTGAGATGAGTTTTTTCATTTGCGAGTTGTGGTGCAATGAACTTGAGGGAAATCCTAAGTGCATGATGTGCTTAGGCATAGACATAGGTTGGTTAGAATACCAAACCACATAATCATGAATTGATTCATCTTGCTTTATAGTATTGATTTACATTACTCGTATTTATTTTTCCTTAATATGCTTGATGTTAGATGTAAAACTTGCTTCATCTTTTGAGTAGTGCTAATTGTTTCCATTAAGCTTAATATTTGTATGCATAAGCTCTTGGCACAGATTTGCTTATATCAACATAATGAATTTTGAGTTAGATTTAAAATTACGTAATTAGTTATTGAGAAGATTTTCATCTATGAGACAAGGCATAAACATCAAGGCATTTTGAAGTGCAAGTCTCGAGACCAAAAAATTGTGTAAAATCAAACTAAAGGTAAAAAATTAAAACATTAGCACCTTAAATTATAAATATATTCAGAAGTACATATTAACAACTTAATATAATATAAAGTGATAAATTACACATATATCAAGTGACAAATTATGCAAGCAGCAAAATATATTCAAAATGTCAAAACATCTCATATATGGTTGTCACTCTAGTTTGACTCTGTTATTTTAATCTCCTCTATGGCCTTGTATGTATTACTCAACTCTTCATGAACACGTGTACTCAAAGCATACATGGATGACAGTTTCGAACTTCAATCATAAGCAACTACGGAAAAAATTATATTGAATTAAGAAGAGGAGATTGGCATATTGAATGAAATGACATTCGCATACAAAAATCTCCCAATATTCATGCAAGCATGTTCGCTTCTTTCTCTAGCATGTTCTAGAAACATCTTCTGAGATACAAGCTGTCACTCCATGACCCAGAGTCATCCTCCATATTTACCATATAATGATCCATGGGACCACTTGCACCTCCAATAGATATTAGTGGAAATGATGACCAATCTTTGACACGGAGCTCACTCTCATACTAAGAGCTAACATCACTCTACCATGAAATTATCACCATACAAGATGTTTTGAAATCATCGACTTTTTCATATACGAGATCTCCTCTTTTACTGCTTCTGACACATTGGCATAGCGTGAAATATCCATGTGTGAGCCAGTTCCTCCATCTCAATTACATTCTTGTGGTACTTGCACAACAAAAAAAAAAAAATATCTGAATGTTTCATCAAACGTGAGCACGTAGCTATCTATTTATCAGAAATTACTCGCCTAGTATTTATACTCAGCCTTCATAATGATGCTATAAACTGCAATTATTGAAGTACTAAAAAGATTTTAAAATAGACAATCCCTACAGCACTCAAGGAANCGTTGAATGTAGAGTTCCAAGATTTTAATGCGACATATTAGAATTCTCAATTTGGTTCAATTGATTAGAAACTAATGCAAGCATGTTAGCCCTCAGGTGAGGGAGTAGGGGGAGCTCTCAAGTGACAGCCAACATCCTCCCAGCCTAACAACGTAATTAGGGACCAAACTCTGGATTAGTAAATGTTCTTTATAGCGCTCGAAAGAGGGTATAGAATAGGATTTCTCCCATTTGACACAAAATAGTTTTTAAATACATTTTTCAAATGATTTAATTTTTTCACAAGCCATATTTTCATTGTAAATGGTAAGGGTGTTTTCTCATACTTGAACTTTTCGTCAACAGAAACCTTTGATTTATTTCAGCAATTTTACTTTTAAAAGTTTATCATCTAGTTTAACTTAACTTTAGTAGTTGTACATATGCATATTTAGTAGCATTTCACTTGAGTAGTTTAACATCAAACTTTGTACTTTATTGTGTTTTTATTTTTCATTTTAATTTAAGAATAGAATATTAATAGCTAGCTTATATATTTTTCCAGCTTCCCTGTGAGATCGATATCTAGGACTCCATTAGAGCTCTGTATTACTTGAAAGATACATATACTTGTGTTATATGTAGAAGGGAATTAGAAGTTTAGAAGAGGTTTTAAAGATAACTTGTTTTCATTAAAGTTATATATTGTTTGGGTTACATAGCATGTTTAATATTAATTTAATCCTAAGTTTTCGCGCATCACAAAGGTGTTCTCTTTATGCTGAAGGAGAGCCCATATTTCTAGTGAACCTTGATAGAGCTTTCGTTCACGCGACGACGTACCTCACAAAAACATGCACAAGACAACAAAAAGTGCTAATGAGTTAGAACAACTTTCCGGTGAATCTCGCAAGAAAGCACATGGAAAGCAGGAAATATCGAGTGAGGTTTACAAAGTATGAAAAATAATAATAATTTTTGTGATATAAAAATATTATAAAAGTGTACCTTTTCAAACATTGGACGTGTCAAGACCGTGCTCGGATTCTCCTCACGAGACATTACACAAAGTGAGTGGGAGGATGCAATTCCATAAGCTCATATATGTCATCCCCTAATGATAGAAGAAACCAGAATAGATCATTAGCATGCCCTCCAACTGATCTCGAACCTCAAAGATCCACATTTGTTTACCTATAAGAATAAATGTTCTTGAATGTAAGAGGGACCTCATCAATTAACTTAAAGCTTTCAAGGCACGATGATCCACACTCACTTATAACTATGAATCAATATATTTGCACATTGTAATAGGTTTAGAGCAGCACTTTACCAAAATTTGAGCTCACTCCATCTGCATCCATGGCCTCAAGTAGGAGAAAAAAAATAGGGATTTTTGAATCTCTGTGCAGAAAACCAAAAAGAGGTCAGGAAGGGTGGAAACCAAGCTCACCGGTGCAAAGAGGAGGCGTCACTAGCGTCAGGGACCAAGGTAGCAAGGTACGCTGGAAAAAGGAGGCTCGACCGACCTAAAAGAAATGAAAAGAAGGCTACCTATAAGGGAGGTCAGACGTGGCCTCTGACAAAGAAGAGGACCGACAGTCAAATTTCATCGGCGATGAGCACCGGCGGCATGCGAGGAACTACAAAGTTTGTGCGACTCGAGTGCTAGGGTTCACAAAATGAGTTACGGCTAGGAGAGATCGTGATAGGGGAGAGAGAGGCTGTAGCAATATTATATAGTATAATAAAATAATTATAATAAAATAATAATAATAATAATAAAAAAATAATAATAATAATAATAATAATAAATATTAGTTTAATAATCATCACCCCATGCTTATTTAGCACAGATGCACCATCTTTTTGAAATGAAGGTCCTCTCTAAGTAAAATTGACGTTCCAGATGCATTTGCACCATCCGTTTTGTTATTCAGGGTCATTCGGACTATTCTTAAACAATTGGGCCTAAAATGATAATTTGCGCATTTTTAGCCCGCACACTGCCTCTTTGTTAAATAAAAATCCCCTCTAAGTAAAATTAATTTTTTGGATGCGATCGTATGGTCCATTTCATCTTCTGGGGTCATTTGAACAAGCTCACTGACAATCAAGCCAATTTGAGCTAATTTCTCATCCAATGCTACGCATGCGTTCTACTGGCTCAACTGAAACCATCCGATAAATGCCATGCTGACCAGGCTTCGCCTAAGTGAGAGCCAAAGTCTAGTGAATGAACCTCATAAATGTGCTCTTCAATGCACATTGAAAGTTCTCAACGAAATGTCTCATGCTATGGAAAACACATACGCACAAAGCATTACCCAGATACGCTCAGGTGGGCATCACAAACATGTGGCATCAAAGACTGATGCCAACAACTGTGGTATGTACGGCTCAACCTCTGGGTGGTTTGCATTCCTAAACTTCACGCTGGCAGCTGTATATTTTTCGAACGTTCCATCCTCTCTAGGTTGAGATTTTTGTACTCTGGGCATTATGTGACGGCTTCTGTTGGCGTTGTCCTCCTCAAGATTTCTCCATTGCACTTCAGGCATCCTGTGCAAAGCTCGTTGGGGACCTCTAGCGGTGTAGACTCCACAACAAACTTTAGTTCATCCTTTGTGACTAGCGGATTGGTGGAAGTCTCTATTAAACATGGACATAGATTTCTTCATCATTAATTGGAGTGAGTGTCGCCTCTGCTTCATTTGCACATCTTTTCTCAAGACATAGCAGGGCTCTATGTTTGCGATGATTGGCATTCTGGTGATGCGTTCTTCTTAGTGGTGCATCAGGTACTCTTTCTAAAAAAGCACTGACCAAGTCTCTTATCATCGCGGTGATCATCGACTTTTAGCGGCTAGTTCCCTCCATTGTGTATTGTATCTTATTTACTTTCTTCCTCTTCAGAGAGGAGTCTTTTTTGACATTGATTCTAAGTAGTGACGATAGCCCCTCTACTTCATGACAACTAACAACACCCAGCAGGGGATACTCATAGTCTAAATCGACTTGACTGAATTCTAAGTTAAAACTCACGATATCGCCCTAGGCTACCTTTTCTTCATCCAATGCAAGATTTAAGCCATTTTTAAAAGCAAAAATCAGCTTCTCTCCCAATATTTTTCTACAGAAGATAAGAAAACATCAGTGCATTGAAATTCAAAACAAAATAGAATAATAACATATCATTATTGAATGAATTTTAAATTTTACATGTGGAAGTATTTTATTTAACTTAATTTAGTGAAATTTCAAATTTTAAAGATGAAGAGATTCGGATGTGCCAAATTAAAATTTTAGTTTATTAAGATTAATTTTGTTACAAAAATTTTGGGCCAGGTCACAGAAGCTGGCCAAATGAACATATTCAGAATGAGTAACAATTCTAAAAAGGAAATTCACTTTAGGTAAAATCAAGCCACATAATATTTCTTCAGGTATGGTCCGTTGATCGGCAACATTGATCTTTCACCTTAGAAGTCCACTGTGGTAAGATCCTCTAAAATAGACCTTCTCCACAACAAATGGCCCCTCTCAAGTTGGTTCTAACCTTCCACCAATGTTGCGGTGAGCAAGGATAAGCCTTCTGAGAACGATTAATAGATCACCTATTTTAAACACCCTTGGGCGAACTAACATGTCCTGAGCCTATACCATCCTTGCTTGATAAATTTCTAGATTCTACTGTACTTCCAATCATTTTCCTTTAAAACCCTCCAAATATGGAAGTCTGAGCTTTGGACTTTCTTCTATTGTAATTTGATTGGCAACAGTGAATCTGAGAGACGGTATCTGGACCTCTAATGGTAGTACGGCCTAAGACTCATACACTAACGCATATGGGGTACATTAGGTGGGAGTTTTAAATGTCATCCTATAAGCCCACAAGGCCTCTAACAATTTCTCATGCCATCCTCTTTTGTTCTCATGCAATGTCTTCTTACAATTTTGCACGAGTGTGTTATTAATGGCCTTGGCTAGGCTTTTTTCTTGGGGATAATAAATCATATCGTATCTCCAATCTATCCCATGTCACTTGATAAAACTACTAATTTTTATACACTTGAAGGCTGACCCATTGTGTGAAATCGCTTTGCGTGGAACACCAAAACGGTACATAATCTGAGTCTTAAAACACTAAAGAATTTGTTACACTGTAACCTCTTCTAACAGCACTACCTCTACCCATTTATAGAATTAATCTGTAGCTCGAAGAATGAAACTATATCCTTTTGATGATGGAAGGCCAATCATACCCACTATATCAGTGCCCCAGCACTCAAATGGCCATGAAGCAATGGTTGGGTGTCGCACATTCGGATGTTGGTGTAAGACCAGTCCATGCACTTGACACAGATGACACTTTCTAGTTGTATCCATAAATCAATTATCATCACTAGTTGATAATATCTTAGTCTTTTAATTTTTATCTTCATCTTTGGCTCTGACTTGTGAGCACCACATAATGTGGCGTGTACCTCTTTGATAAGCTTTTGTGCTTCAACCTTGCTAATACACCTCAGCCACAACTGACCAAATGACCTTCTAAAGAGGACATCACCTACGAATGCATATGACATAGCCCTTGTCATGATATGATATGTTTTTTGACTTGTCTTCTGGTATTTTTTCTATTTGTAAATATTCTAATAGTAGCCAGCACCATTCTTCAGTAACGTCAGCTACTACAACCACTTTAGCTACCATTTGTTCTTATTTTTTATCTTATGCAAACTATTGAGGTCGATCTGTGATAGAACCTAACTTCCTTATATTTTAATCTTAATGGAATTCTCTGGTGGACACGTCATTTCCTTAGCAAGTTTAGATAAAGTGTTGACATGGGTGTTATCTTCTCGTGGAATCAAGTACAACATCACTTTGGCATTATCTTCCCGAGGAATCTGGTACTAATGATACTCTACCATCCTTAATTTGTACTGTCTGACAACTTATTGAATGAAGAGTTGTGAGTTGTCATAGATGGCAATGCCTGTTATGTCCATTGAGGTTGCCAACTCTAATTCAGTAATCAAGGCTTCATATTTTGCCATTTATTTGTGCATGACTCTATCAAGTGGTAAGAGAACCTTAACATTCTTTGATATGGTGTAATAAAATTAGACTGATTCCTACTTTGCCTAGTATGGATGTTTGTAATCCTTTATCCTTTTTAGCTGACAAAGCACATTTCTGGTAGACCATCAAAGTACATTTCCCAACGTTTGGCACTTGACAATTCAACTTGTAATATATACGCATCTGGTAGATCATCATTGAGAGGGGACTCAACTGGAAGTTGGTGCACAGTAAGAAAATCACATAAAATCTATCCTTTTATAGCACAAAGGGGTACAAAAGTTATATAGAATTGCAATAAAATCATTGATTACGTTGCCAAAGATCCAAAAAGTGTGGGTCGAGTCATCAAATATTGCAACAGATTAACTACAAAAATAAGGGTGATCCTATGTGAGAGCTTGTAATGTCTAAGCTTCTAGGTGAAAATATTTAAAGCTAGACAGTGCTTCTTAATAAGAGGATACTTTGCCTCCGATGGTATTAGATGTCGACCCAAGTAGTCGAGAGTGTTCTTTTTACCCTCGTCATTGACCTAAACTAATAAGTCTCCCAGAGAGTTATCTAAGTCCATGGTATAGAGTTTCAAAGGTTTCACTGAGATAGGGGCTGCCAAAACAGGAGGTTTCATTAAGTATTTCTTAAGATCCTCAAAGGCCCGCTGGTATTTGTCTTCCCAAATAAATTTGGCATCCTTTTTAATTAATGCCTGTTGACCTCTTTTTTGGTTGAGGTTTAGTTCTTCCTCTTTAGTAGCCTAGGATTTAGCCATAAGATTTTCATGTTGACTATTCTTAGAAAACTAGAAAAGAAACCCTCACCATTAGAAATTCTAAACTCCTCCTAGCTCAACTTAAATTTTCACATTATAGTCCTAACCTCGAGCACTTAGTAGGTGGGATCAGTTTGAGGGAGCTCAAGATGAAGCCCCCATAGGAATGTCTAGCCTTAGGGTTAGCCTTGGGTGTTTTTCTTGAGCTAGTTCACTCACCTACACTCACTCTCACCCACAATCACTCACAACCTCAACCTAAAATTGTTGACTTTGATTCCTGGATTCTTTTGGGAGACTCTTGTAGATGGTCCCCTACAACCACTAGCCTTAGGCTAGGGCTTAGCTAAGACCAGTACATAGAGGACCCAAATGGGGATTCCATTAGTCCATAGTTCACATATGGCTGTTGGCTTCCCAATTCTACCAAAAATACCCAACGTGGCCTTTTGCCCATAAATCCACTCAAATTACCTAAATGCTTTTGAAACTTTAAATTTGGCAAAAAATTTACAATTTCCCTAAAAAAACCCAAATTTGTTCAAAATCATTTCAAACCATTTCAAAATACCCAAATTACCAAAAATCACCGAAAAATTCCAAAATTACGAAAATACCCAAAATTTCCAAAATTACAAAAATACCCTTGGCACCCCAAACTTTCCCAAAACCTGCAAAATCACTTCAAATGTCTCAAAAATCAATTTGAACCATTCAATTGAAACAAATTTTGACAATTTAACCATTTTGACCAAAACCCCCCAAATTGCTTTTAAAGGCACAATTTCCCTAAATTTGCCATAAATGTCCATCAATTTGGTCCTCATTTCCCACAATTTCAATTCTAAACTAAAATTTACCTTTCATTTAACTAATATAAATAAAATCCAAGCCTAATTGGCCCATGATTTGAGGTCCATCTTGATCTAAGTTAAACCCCTAATTTTGGCCCTACGACTTAATCCCACCAAATTGAACCCCATATCCTCCTTAATTTGCCCAAATTTGGATTATAAATCTTTTATAACACTTCTAAACACCAAAAATGACCTTCATTTTGCCTTGGTGAAGCCTCAAATTCATTTAATTTCAACCCAAGTCCAAAAACCCCCAAATTTGCCCCAAATTGGCTATGTCTACAAATTCCACAAAATTGAATGCCCTGACTATAAAATTTGCACCCAATTTATGTTGAAAACCCTTCATGATACTCTTATGGACCATGTACAACCATCAATTTGGACTTAGCCCAAGCTTAGCTCAATCTAGACCAAAGTCTAGTCCAACATGCCCAAATTGACCAAAATCCCAAGATCCTTCAAATTGAGCTTTCAATTTGACTCAAAATCATTTCAATACTTCAATAAAAATATTCATGACCATCATTCATACAATGTTGACCAATAAATTGGGCTCAAAGTCATAGCTAGCCTAACCCAAACCCACCTCATAGCCATTTTGACCCAAATTAGACCCATGCACCAAAATTAACTTAGCCATCTCAAAGCTACCAAATTGATGACTCCACAGCCACTAAGTAAACTCTATTGACCAGGCTAAACCGCTTTGGACTAGCCATGGTGAGATATGGACAATTGGATAACTAAATTAAGTGATTTATGCCCATTTATGGACCTTAACCAAAAATCTCCCCCAACATCACATGCCATTAAGGGTTAACCATAATTAACCCTCCCACTGCCTCACCTAACCTCTTGGCCACCTCCCATTGTCCTATTGGCTAACCTAGTGGCCGGAAAACACCAAAACCGAATGCCCCAAGCCAAAATTCAAACCTAAACTCACCCATCTAAGCTGACCAATTCCTGTTGCCTTTGGCACTTCAAAACTCTCGACCTAAGCACAAATTTGCACCCCTCAATTTGCCATGATAGCCACCTTAGGCTGATTTATTTAAACCTCACCTCCATGGCCAAAAAAAAGAGGAGCTAAAATTTTCTTAAGGAAACTCTGCCAAATTTCCCTCAGAGACTCCCTATGACCTCCTCAGTTCAAGCCCACCATTTTCCTCCACTGATCCCCACTATGGAAGCTCAATTTTGAGCCCTAAGACAAAATCCAATTACTTATGCACACGCCATCCCCACAGTGAGAGAAGTTGATTCCTCACAAAAGCCCCCTTTGAAAAAGCCTCTAACCAAGCTGTAGACCAACAACTGAAAATCACCTCGATTGAATACCTAGACCATTGCCCAAGACTTGGAACTTCATCTAAAGGTTCGTTGGGACCAATCAAAGCAACCACAACCATCTGATTGAGGCCTCCCATCTCAGACAAAGGTATATAACCCTAAACCTAATCTGAGCTTATTTCTACTCTCCATACATATTTACTATATTTTGTACCATATAATCCATATAGATAGGTTTGTCTTAAGTAGATGAAGGTTTAGAAAAAAACCCATGTGATTTGGGTGAGTCTAAACTAAGATCTTAAGGTTTTAGTGTGAACGGCTCACGGGTTAGGTCACGTGGGAATGATAACAGAGAGTCGTCCGATCGCGCCTGCATTCAACGCAAGGAGGAGATCAAGCCGGAAAAATCCATGGTGCATAAAGTGCAGTCCACATGATGAGTTAGTGTTATTGAAGGCATATCCACTTCTATAAGAGAGTAGGTTCCATCCCTTAATGGATACCAATGGGTATGAAAGTATCCAAAAGATCACCACTACTTTACCGTCTCTTCATGGACATGGAGAGGAGGGGAAGAAGCCCGGTTCTTTCACCTGTGTCAATTTAGTTTTTCAGAGACTAGATGCTAAAGAAGGTTGTTCAGTTGGCAAGTTACTCAAATGAGTAGGACATGCAGTATGCCCTCGTATGAAGAAAGAAATTCTACGTGACGTTAGATCTGCCAGATGATCTCAAAAGTTAACTGAAGCTTTGCCTGCTCACATTCTCGTTTGGTTCCATTTGGGAAGCAGAGTTGTTACCATAATTGTTACTACCAATTCCACTGTTGCTAGACCCGTAGGTCGTCGACCAGTCAAGTCATGTATGGGTCCAAGAATTTTACCAATCACCCACTATAAATATGTTTCCAAAGTTCCAATGGAATAGATGAAGAGATTGCCCAGTATTGTAACTATTCTGGAACATGGGGAGCATACATTTCCTCAACATGTCGATGTTACTGTAAAGACACTCCATCTCAAGACATCACCGTCAAAGAAAAATGTATGGATACCCATGGTTGCTATATCGATAATTTCCAGTAAGCCCACAGAGCAAGATCATGGAATGAAGCAAGGGTTTGAAGTATTTGATATGACCGCATCAATTGCTAGTGAGATAGAGGAGTAAGTGAAGGAGGTCTGGAAGGGTCCTCCAGACCTTAATACAATCCAATAATCAATAATTGAAGAAAAGATGAAAAGCTCAAGATCGTGAATTTCAAATTAGCCCGGGAACATGGAGTCTTCATTGATGATGATGACAAAGATTTTGACTTTAATGAGTACCTCAAGGAGCATTTCATTGATATCCATGTCAATGAAACCAGAGCCGCTGCATCTACACGCGACGCTCAGCCTCTTCTCGAAGAGAATGTCGTAGATGAGCTGTAGTGTTGTCTTCCTAAGGGATAAGAAAATCAGCTAAATGGAGAAAATAATGGAAGAGATGGTTGCTGCCATGACCGCCATGGCTACAATTTAGAGACAGTCTCAACGCCCACAGTTAGCCTCTCCAAAAATCCACCAATCAGAGATTATACATATCACAGATGAAAAGAAGGAAGTTGCCTCAGTAAATAGAGATGAGCAACACATGAAGGATTCTCCATCAAGTGTTATGTAAGAGAAGGATTTTAAGCAAATGCTCAAGCAAGTTTATGAGGCCTTAGTGGTGCATTGGTTTTAAAAGGTAGACCTTACCCAGAGAAGTTCGTTGTCGTACCTTACCCTAAGGGTTTTATGTCGCCAAACTTTAAGATATTTGATGGGACCAAAAATCCCAAACATCACATAGCACATTTCTAAGCCAGTTGTGGTAATACTAGAGGTAACGAAGTCTTGATTTTCCGTCAGTTGGTCAGCAACCTGTTAGAAATCACTTTTGATTGGTATGCTAAATTACCCAACAGATCAATTAATACATTCACCGAGTTAAAACAATTGTCATGAAAATATTTGTCGAAGAGCATCAACATGTGACTATTGGAGATCTCATAATAGAGAAGCAGAATATCATTGAGACTTTAGTGGACTATATCTTTAGGTGGAGAAACCTTAGCATGAAATGTGAATCTCAGCTGCAGGAACATCATGTAATTGAAATCTTAGTCAAGAGAATCCATGGGTCAGTAGCTTTCATGCTCAAGGGACTCACCATTAAATTCTTCAAGTAGTTACTCAACAAAGCCAATAATCTTCAAGAAGAAATCAAACATATGGATTCAAATGAGAAACCCAAGGAAGTCAGGGTGTTGGACAAAGAGTCAAGAACAATGGAAACTGTCGATAAAGGAAAACAACCAAAGAAGATACATGCAAAAAATCCTCATCAGTATTCATCACAACAAGCTCAAAAACAGACACAACAATACGGCTAGTCCAGCCAACGACTGCCTCGAGGAGGATCATACCCAACAGAGAATAAGAGAATATCTTTGGTAGAACGACAGAAGGATGTGTATTCCTTCAAAGATGAAGTTGTACCTAAGTTGTTCAAAAGTCTGACGAAGAAGCTTGATTTCATACTATCAGATCTAAAGAAACCCAAAGAGGTCGACAAGAAAGATCAATCAAATTATTTTCTGTATCATAGATTGCTTGGACACACTATAGAGGAATGTTTTATCTTTAAGGATTGCCTCGAGCAAAATATTGAAGAAGGAAATATAATGATCCTGAAAGAATATTTGAAAGAACCCTGAAAAGGTTCTATAAATATGATTTTGGCTGAGCCAATCTCTTCGATTGACCCATATACTGGAAGAGATGGATGGAGTAAAATTTGGAGCAAATCCAAGAAAATATTAAATCAACTTCAGAATGCTTCAAAACAAGCCTTCGTTCAAAGTCTTCAGCCTGCCAAACCCGAGATGAAGATTTTGCCAAAAGATTCATCATCATCAAAGACAAAGAAGAAGAAGAATACCACCACAAAGACTGATAGCACGGACGATAGGATAAGGGCTGCCTCTGCTAGATTAGTTTTCTTGGATTCGAGGAAGAAAATCCTCGAACCCCTGACCTTGTATGATTATCTCCGGGATCTTATGAATATAATGATTATGACTTCGACTATGTTTTAACTATTTCTGGTGATAACGTAACTGATTTTGGCCAATCTAGCCTCGTTCTAGATTCCCAAACCGATCGTCAAATCATACTTAAGTCCGACAAACTCATTAATAAGACCGAAGAAGACATCGACGATACCAACTATGACAACGTCAGAGTGAAGAACCAAACCTCGAGCACCACAGTACACTGCTTTCCATCAACTTAGATCTTTCCGACGAGGAAAGAACACTAGAAGATTCAACAATGGTATCTCAAGAAGAAGAAATTATAGAAGTGAACTTAAGGAGCGGGAGAGTGTTACCCTCAAGATTAGCTCCAGTGGATAAAGGAAAGAAAATAGTAACTCAAGAAGAGCTACCTCCACATCCACCAGTGGTAGAACCATATAATCAAGAGAAAATTGGAGGATCATACAAAGTAAATTACAATTTATTAGCTCATCTTAGAAAGTTTTCGACCATATTAAGAATTTACAATGCTCTAATCCTGTCAAAAGAGATGAGAGAGTCTCTGGTTACAGCTTTGCTTGACCCAAAGATTTGCTTAGCCCAGTTGGCTAACACACCCTCGGATGAAGTTTGCTCATTGAAAGAGTAGTCTGGCATAACTTTCATATATGAAGATTTGCTACTCGATACCGCCAACCACAATCTTCCACTCTATATTGCTGTTAATGTCGGTAGATTTGTGTTGCTAGAGTCTTAGTAGATCTTTGAGCATCCCTTAACTTGGTAAGCCTACGGACATTGTCCTATTTAGACATTGAAGCTCAAGAGCTTACAACCGATAAAATGATGTTAAGAAGATTTAACCAAAAGGGAGAGAGAGCTCTTGGATCGGTTACATTACTTGTGAAGGTTGGAGAACTAGTAACAACGACTAAGTTCCATATCATCAATGTCGAGACCTCCTTTAATGCTCTACTTGGTCGATCATGGATTCATGAACACAATATGGTACCATTGTCTCTACACCAATGCATTAAGTACTACATGGAAGGACAAGAATATTATATTAAGGGAGATCACCAACCATTTTAAGTTCATGAAGTTGGCATTCATGAAGATGCATCCTACAACACGGCTCCAAAGAAAATTATATTCTCTCGTGAAATTATGACAAATAAAAGTGAAGATTCAGAAGAATTGCAAAAGGGAAGCTATTCAACTCCGCTTCAGCGATCTTCCACCACTCTTTACAAATAAGTTAGTGGGGGTTCTTTTAGTTCGCGCACCCGAGGTCTAGGCCGGGGACGTGGGGGAGGAAGAACCAATTTAATTGTTGAACAAACTTGGCCGACCATCAACATTGATGATGTAGAAAGTTCTGAAGATTAAATAATGATGACAAAATTGAAGAAACTTCAGTACGAGATATCCTTAGAAGACGGAGAGAAAAGCGAATATGAAATAATGTATGATCAGATAAACCACAATGTGAACACAATGACCCTTACTCCCATTCTCCCTTAAAAGGTAGAGAGTTTATAGGTCAAGGAAGTCCATAGTGCTGGTTCAAATAATGTATGATTGAATAAGGAAGTTCGTAGTGCTGGTTCAAAATTGATCAAGTTTTATCGTGTCTCTACCTCTACTTGTTCTGAATATCATGTAAAATTGGATGATGATCCTAATGAATTAATGGAATCACCTTTTGGTTACTTTTTTCCTTGTATATAAAAGTTAATTCAACAAGGACATTTGCCAAAATAAATGCCAAAAGATAAATTACAACTTTTTGAAAAATTATGAGATGTTAAAAGTCAAACTCCCAACTCAAAAGAGGGTCTTGGATTGGGTACAGTGGGACCAGTCTATGATTCAAAATTTTGCATGGTTGTTACTAACAAGTCGGAAGAGGATTGCCTCAATATAGAGGATGACTCTACTGATCAGTTAATAGAAGATGCTCTGTCAGAATTTGAGGAAGAAATCAAGTCAACTGTCGATGAAGTGAAGGAAATTAACTTTGAGACAGAAGAGTTGCCCCGACCTACATTTATAAGTTCTCTACTAAATGATGAAGAATCTTTAGAATAGATCATAATGTTAATAGAGTTCAAATATTACTTTGCATGGAGTTATGATGAAATTTCAGGACTATCAGCAGAAGTTGCAGTTCATAAAATCGGGATGGACAAAGGTTTGACCCTAGTAAAACATGCCACGAGAAGAATGCGCCTTGAAATAAAGCAACAAGTCATTATTGAGGTGAAAAAATTAATAGAAGATAGCTTTGTAAGAGAAGAGCTATACCCCATGTGGTTGGCTAACATTGTACCTGTTAAGAAGAAAAATGGATAAATCTGTGTTTGTGTCAACTTATGGGATGTGAACAAAGCATGTCCAAGAGATGAATTTTCGTTACTGAATCGAAAATGATGGTGGTTATTGCTTCAAGACATGAAATTTTCTCCTTCTTGGATGGAGTATCAGGGTACAATCAAATCAAGATGGCTCCAAAAGATACAACACTTACAGCATTCCTATCAGGATTTTCTATTACACAGTGATGTTGTTTGGGTTGAAGAATGCTGGAGCGACATATCAACGAGCTATGATAAATATTTTTGATGATCTCATTCACAACCAAGTGGAATGCTACATGGATGATTTAGTCATCAAAAGTAAATGAAAAATAGACCATTTGTATGATTTGAGGATTATGTTCGAACGGTTACGACAATATGACCTTAAAATGAATCCCTTAAAGTGCGTCTTTGGCTTTACCTCCAGAAATTTTTTTTGGATTTGTTGTCCGTCATCGAGGAATCAAGATCGAACACGATAAGATTAAAGCTATCTTAGAAATGCCTCATCCCAAAACCTTAAAATAAATATGTTCCTTACAAGAAAAATTGGCATATCTGAGACGCTTTATTTCTAATCTCTCAGGTAGGTGTCAACCCTTCTGGCATTAATTAAAAGTAATGTCAAAGTCATTTAGGAAGAGAAATCTCAGCGTTCCTTTAAGGACGTTAAACAATTTTTAATGATGCCTTCTATTTTGGCAACCCCTATCCCAGGGAAATCTTTATTACTTTATACCGCAGCGCTAAATGACTCTCTTGGAGCTCTCTTATCGCAAGTCAACGATAATGGTAAGGAAAATGCACTCTACTACTTGAGTCGTCGCCTAATACCAACAAAGATAAGCTATCTTCCTATTGAGAAGCATTGTCTAGCTTTAATTTTTGCTGCAAAAAAGCTTAGACATTACATGCTTTCTCATAAGATTACCCTAAATTAAAAATTTAATCTGTTGCAATATTTGATGACCCGACGAACACTTTCCGGACATTTAGCAAGATGGTCAATTATTTTATTTCACCGATGTAACTTTTGTTCCCCTAAGTGCTATCAAGGGACAAATTTTCGTAGACTTCCTCACTGGGTCCCCTCTTAATCATGAGTTACCAGATGAACAAGTACTATGGATGGATTTCTCCAGTGCACAACCTTGGGAGATGTACTTTGATGGAGCTTCATCAGCCAGAAAAGACAAAGGATCAGGAATGATTATACCAGGCAAAGCAGGGATTAGTTTGATATTTATCACACCAAAAAAGGGTATGCTAAGGTTCTTATACCACCTGAAAGAGCCATGCACCAACAACGAAGTAGATTATGAAGCATTAATTACCGCGTTGGAGTTGACAATCTCGATGGACATAACAAATATTTCCATCTATGTCGACTCTTCGCTCGTCATCCAACAAGTCATCGGACAGTATAAGATTTTAAATCCGAGATTAATAGAATACCATCAATACAAAGTTAAGCTATTGGAGCGAATCCCCAATGTAACTTTCCACCAGATTCCTAAGGGAGATAATGCCCATGCTGCCGCTCTAGGAAAAGTTGCTAAGGAGTTGACATGTCCTTTGGAGGATTCTGTTGATATCACAGTATAAGGAAGAAAAGTTTTATCTCAAATCAATCTCAAAAATCTACATAAACTTGGAAGAAAATAAGAAATGAAGATTGCATTTGCTGATATCAATAAAGATTAGTGTAACTCATTGATAGAATACTTGTAAACTGGAAAACTGCCAAAGGACAAGTCTGAGGCACACCACATGATAAAAAGGGCTATGCCATATGCTCTAATAGGTGATGTCCTCTACAAAAGATCATTCAATTAGATGTGTCTATGATGCCTAAGTAGAGCCAAAGCATAAAATATTGTCAAAGAAGTACATGCCGGATTGTGTGGTGCTCACCAGTCAAGGCTCAAGATGAAAATGAAGATCAAAAGACTCAGATATTATTGGCCAGCAATGATGTCCGACTACATGGATACAACCAAAAGACGTCACCAGTCCCAAGTGTAAAGGGTGGTCTTGCGCCACCCTTTGAATGTGCTACACCCAACCGTTGCCTTGTGGCCATTCGGTGCGCGGACATAATAGGTCTGATAGACCCTTCGTCTTCCAACGGACATAGATTTATACTTGTTGCTACAAATTACTTTTTAAAATGGGTAGAGGTAATGCCGTTACGAGAGGTTACAACACAACATGTCCTTCAATTCCTTACAAGCCAAGTCGTCTACCATTTTGGAGTTCCGCACAGAATAATCTTCATTAATGGGACAACCTTTAAAAGCACCAAAATCAACAATTTTCTCTAATACCACAGGATAGACTAGAGATACTCCCCAATTTAATATCCTAGAGCAAATGGCCTGGCTGAGGCCTTCAACAAGACACTGGTACAAATTTTGAAGAAGAAACTGGACGAAAATAAAAGAGATTGGCATAACAAATTGCTACAAGCCTTGTGGGCCTACTGGACGACGTTCAAGACTCCCACTCAGTGCACACCCTACATGCTTGTGTACGGATCTGAGGTCGTACTACCGTTAGAAGTTCAGATGCTGTCTCTCAGAGCCGTTGTCGCCAATCAACTGACAACAAAAGAAAGTGTAAAACTCAGACTTGAGGAATTGAAAAGTCTCAAAGGAAAATGACTAGAAGCATAACAATATTTTGAGCTTTATCAAGTGAAGATGGTATAAGATCATTAGAAATTGGTCCGCCCCTAGACATTCAAAGTTGGTGATCTCGTACTCGTGCTCAAAAGGCTATTTCTTGTGCGCCGCAAGATAGGTGGAAAATTTGAGCCAACTTGGGAGGGATCATTTATCGTAGAAAAGGTCTACACAAAAGGAGCCTACCAGCTAGTAGATTTCTGGGGTGAAAGACTCATGATGCTAATCAATTGATGATACTTGAAGACATACTACGCAACTTAACATTGCTTGGCATGAATTTTTGAAATTTTCATCGTCTTGGGCTTATTTATTTGGCTAAACGTTTGTGACCGGGTCCAAAGTTTGTAATAAAGTTAACCTCAATATAATGAAAATTTTTTGAAATTACATAGTTTAATTTTTCTCTTTTCTACATTTAAATTTGACATTCTACTAATATAAAAAAAATACATAAATAAATAAAAAATTTTCTCACCAATGTAATTTAAAATTTTCCTTTATAAACACTTTGTTTTGTTCTTGTTCTTGCTAAATTTTAGCTCACTGATATTTTTCTTGTCATATGCAGAGAAAAAATGTCAAGCCAGAGGCTGATCTTTGCTTTCAAAGATGGCTGGAACCTCACACTTAACAAGGAAAGGGCGCAGCAGTGTGGCATCATATACTTCAACATGTACTTCAATCAAGTTGAGTTGGACTATGAGGGTCCTTTAATGGATGTGGTTAGCCATCAAGAAAAAGAAGGGCTACCATCGCTAATAAGGTTAAGCGCCAGAGATAATTCCTCATTGAAGGGGAAAAATGTGATGGTACAGTAAGACCCGTTGGAGAGGACTAGTCACTTGTCGTCTATGATAGCTACACCATTCGGGGGCCAGGTTGCTGCCAATGACGAAAGACCACCAGATGCACCTCTGTGGTGAACTCAAGGCAGAAATGCCAACTGCAAAAATTATAGAGCTTTCTTACGTGAAGAAAGAAGACACCAGAAGGAGGCGGAAAACTTGCTCACCCCTATCCTTGAGGGGAATATCTATGATCCAGGCTTGAGAGAGACCTCTTCTAGCCTACCTGCTATAGACAATTACTTTGAGTTCACTAGAGAGCTAGAGATACCATGAGTTTCAGATGTACTTTGTACAGTTTGCACGACATGCAATGCCGAGATACCTACTCGTGCACCAACTACATGGGTATTTGTGGAGTGCCTGGACTGCAACATCCTCCACCTGGAGTGCTACAGTACTTTGGTGGAGTACACGTCCACTAACAATTGATTTTAGACTGCTGATCCCCCGATGGGCAAACTGTATATCCTATTTGATACAGAGCCATATATCCCATTGGATTAGAGTCATATATTCTGCTGGAGATAGAGATAGCACCAGCTTGAATTCCTACCAATGTTGAACTGAGGGAGCACCCTTGATAATTGCCATTGATCACCATGGCAGAATTTGATAAAATGATCAAAGTAAAGAAAAGGGAGTTCAAATTCTATGAAGGTGTTCAAGGAAGGTTCATCAATATACTAGAAGGATTAGAGCTATACACTAGGGTATTCTCCGAAAGTGACGAAAGAAGTATTCTCGATCGCATTTTCTATCTAAGAGACAGGGATTTAGCGGGCCTTCTGATGGAAAGAACCTATTCTGAGTCACAAAAATGGATGCGTGGAAAGGGCAGGATTACTATACAATGTAGCTGCTGTTACAACATAACCAAGGAAAGATAAGAAAATCTCCCAGGGATTTTGAGACACAATCGAGTGGACCCACTACCTCCCATGATAAAATGGATGATTAAGATAATGGTCCGATGGAGCATACTTACAACCTACTATATTCTCAACAGCTGTATCATCAATATATATGATGAAGGTGACTGCATACCTTCCTGCATATTGACCATCACCACTTTGTGAGACCTTTCTACGTGGTCTCTTTCATGAGCAAAAGCAAAATTTTATTTGGAAAAGAAATAGATGTCATTAGCTCCAATGAGTTTAGAGGATCTGTGGAGATTCCACTTCCGGTTTAGTGCAAGTTCTTAATGGAAATGGAGCAGACATCGCCAAACATTGCATTTTAGGTGTACGACACCGTAGGGTGTTTGTAAATTTTAGAAGATTCCATGAGAACATAATGTTATATGGATTTTAACTAGATTCGAAGTTGGAAGAACTACTGCCTTACAAGCTATGAGAGGGTTGCACCTCTAAGCACATGCAAAGGGAACTCTTGTCTGGGAGCATGGTTTAGTAGGTCAGCTCAATCTAGCTCGCCCCACCAGAGACAAACATTAAGAGGACATCTTTTTTACTATAATTTGATATAGTGGATATAATTATATATGTATTAGCTTGTGATATGCACCCAACATGAGAAATTTTTAGATGTACTTTGATGCATTCAGCATATTGTACCTTTCGAGGCTTTGGCCTATACTCAAGCTGTAACACCTCTTGAAGCAGATTAATGAAATCTCTTTCAGAATTTTATCTATTCATTCACTTGCTTTTTTTGTACGATGGATAAAAGCCACATAATCATATGTTTGTTTGGGACTATAGTGAGCAAAGAACAAAACAACAAAAATTTTAAGATAATATATATCAATAAAAATAAATAAATAAATAAACTCTCTTTTGAAAAATCAACCAACTAAAATTGAATTTTGAAAACATGTTTTGATAATCAAATGTGATAAAAGTAATAAGAAAAGAAAATAAATCTGTTGAGTTGATTCTCTCAAATTCAAGGTCTCTTACTTTTTGCTCGCGCAGCACGACTATCTTTGTCTACACTAAATATCTTCACATCCTCACGAAATTTCATGTTCTGCACAAAACCTCACAAAATTCCACATATATTCCTCAATAATTTCAACCTTTTCACATGACACATATTTATGGGTTCAACACCATAAACACTTTGTAAATTTCAAATCTCCTTTCGGAATTAGTCCCTAACTTCTAATTCCCTTCTTTTGAGGTCGGTCTCAAACTTCCGATTCTCTTTTTGAGATTGATAGCTAAATTTCAATTCTCATTTAGGGATGAGTCCCTAACTTCTGACTCTCTTTTTGAGATTGATACCTAAATTTCAATTCCCATTTCTGGATCAGTCTCTAACTTTTGATTCCCTCTTTTTGAGGTCGGTCCTTAACTTTCAACTCTCTTTTTGAGATTGATACCTAAATTTCAATTCTCATTTCAAGATTTGTACCTAAATTCTGATTCATATGTTTTGAGATCGGTACTTAAAATCCGACTTTCTTTTAGGATTGATACCTAAATTTCAATTTCCACCTCGGAGACAACACCTACATACTAACTCCCATTCTCTAAAAGCACCTAAAATTTGATAACTCAAACCCACTCCCCAATCCCCAGCGAGAGTTTCTACCTCCTGATTTTGATCAAATATTTTCTTGTTAATTCCTTAGTAGAAACAAATAGCACACATATTTCTAAACTCCCTCTATGTCAGTTGACTTAGAAGTCTGTGTTGGTCTTGTTGATCTTGTCGGTCAATGCCAATATGCACGGTGTACTTTGCCCAGCAGCCACACCTATTGGTGGTCCATTTGTTGACCTCATTTTTTCTTGAGGTTTGGTTCTTCCTCTTTAGTAGCCTAGGGTCTAGCCATAGGATTTTCTTGTTAATTATTCCTAGAAAACTAGAAAAACAACCCTCACCATAAGAAATTTTAAACTCCTCCTTGCTCAACTTGAAATTCCACAAATTGGTCATAACCTCTAACACTTAGTAGGTGGGGCAGTATGTGTGAGCTCAAAAGGAGCCCCCATAGGACTGTCTGACCTTATGGTTAGCTGTTGGTGTTGTTCTGGAGCTAGTTCACTCACCTACACTCACTCTCACCCACAATCACTCACAACCCTAAAACCAAAATTGTTGACTTTGATCCCTTGATTCTTTTGGGAGACTCATGTAGATAGTCCCCTAAACCCACTAGCCCTAGGCTAGGTTTTAGCTAAGGCCAGTACATAGAGGACCCAAATAGAGTACATATGACCAATCTAAAACAAATCCAAGCCTAATTGGCCCATGCTTTGAGCTCAATCTTGATCTAAGTCAAACCCCCAATTTAGGCCCAATGACTTAATCTCACCAAATTAAACCTCATACCCTACATAATTCGCCCCAGTTTGGACTCTAAATCTTTTATAACACTCTTACACACCAAAACTAACCTTCATTTTGCCTTGGAAAAGCCTCAGTTTTATTTAATTTCAACCCAAGTCCAAAAATCCCAAAATTTGCCCCAAATTGGCTGTCTCGAAATTCCATCAAATTGAATGCCCTAAACCCAAAATTGGCACCCAAATTATGTTGAAAAGTATTCATGACATTCTTATAAACCATTTCCAACTATCAATTTGGACTTAGGCCAACCTTAACCCAACCTAGACCAAAGTCTAGTCCAACATGCCCAAAATGACCAAAATCTCAAGATCCTTCAAATTGAGCTTCCAATTGGACTCAAAATCATTTTAATACTTCACCAAAATCTTCATGACCATCATCAATATTATTTGATCAATCAATTTGGCTTAAAGTCATGGATAGCCTAACCTAAATGCAACTCCTAGCCATTTTGACCCAAATTGGACCCATGCACCAAAATTAACATAGTCATCTCAAAGCCACCAAATTGATGACTTCACAAACACTAAGTACACTCTATTAACTAGAATAAACCCTCTTGGACTAGCCATGGTGAGCTATGGATCATTGGATCCCTAAATTAAGGGATTTATGCCCATTTATGGGCCTTAACAAAAAATCTCCCCCATCATCACTTTCCATTGAGGGTTAACCATAATTGACCCTCCCACTGGCTTACTTGACCTCATGGCCAACTCCCCTGGCCCTACCACCCAACCTATTGGTCAGAAAACACCAAAATTGAGAGCCTCAAGCCAAAATTTAAAGCCAAACTCACGCATATGTGCTTCTCATTCCAATTGGCTTTAGCACTTCAACACCCTACACCTAAGCAGCATTTTGCACCCCTCAATTAGCCATGACAGTCATCCTAGGCCATTTTATTTAAACCTCACCTCCATGGAGAAAAGAAAGAGGAGCTGAAATTTTCTTTAGGAAACTCTGCGAAATTGCTCTCAAAGACTCCCTAAGACTTCCTCAGTTAAAACCCACCACTTATACCCACTGTGAAAGCTCAATTTTGAGCTCAAATTTTTGCCAAAACTAGGACAGAACTCTCCACAACTCCACAACTCAACAAACTTCAACTACTTGTGCAAACACCATCCCCACAGTGAGAGAAATTGATTCCCCACAAAAGCCCCCCTTTGAAATAGCCTCTAACCTAGCCCTAAACCAACACCTGAAAACCACCTTGATCGAATTCATACCTAGATCATTCACTAAAGCTTGGGACTTGATCCAGAGGTTTGTTGGGACCAATCAAAGCTACCATAAACATCTGAATGATGCCTCCCCTCTCAAACAAAGGTATTGAACCCTAACTGTAATCTGAGCTTATTTTTACTCTTCATACATATTTACTGTA
>JXCR01135347.1:0-18265 GCA_002079205.1 Phalaenopsis hybrid cultivar
ATTTCACATCCTACAACATCGGGAACCGACTCAGGGACTCGATGAAAATGTAGGATGAAAATGTTATTCACCGACACTAAACTAGCGAGGACTCTTGTCTTCTTAGATTGCTGGCGGTCATAGCCCGACAGTGTGATAGACTCGTGACAATTAACTTTATAAAATACAATGATAAGAACAAATACATTATTTATGTTCAGAAAAATATTTGAGTACTAAGATGATATTAATTTTCTTATATGCATGCTAAAATATGGACTTTAAGTAATATAATTCAATTGTTCANTTTCAGAAAAGTATTTTGACTACTAAGATGATATTAATTTTCTTATATGCATGCTAAAATATGGACTTTAAGTAATATAATTCAATTGTTCANTAATACCTAAAAACTTTGTATCTCTTGATGTTTTTTAATAAAAAACTTTCTAACTTTATTTGTGAGACATTTCAGTTAACCAAGCATCATCGGGTCCCTTGCCCACCCCACACTTACACACCTTACGCTTCTTATTTTCTCATTTACAGTGACATATGAGAATCCTCTCGTACTTCCAGCTACACCAATAAATGGTGGTTTCTGACTTTGATTGATGACCACACTCAAATGACATGAATCTACATTTTAAAAGACAAATCAGAGGTTGCTGTCACCTTTCAAAACTTCTACACCTTCATTTTAATTCAATTTAAAATGGCCATGAGTTTTTTAACTCTATTTTGGGTGAATTCTTGATAATGACATCTTCCACCATAACTCTTGTATGGACACTCGACAAAATGAGACAACCAAGAGGAAAAACTATCACCTCCTTGACATTGTTCATCCCATTATGTTTCAATGCAATATCCCGAAATACTTTTGGAATGATGCCATTCTGACTGCCACCTATCTTATAAATAGAGTCCCCTCTAAAATTCATAAGTTTCGAACCCCATTAGCCCTCTTAATGTAATTCTTCCCTGCCAATCGGGTCTTCTTCACATTAGTTCCCAAGATTTTTTGATGCAAAAACTTTGTTTGAAACATTGCCCCCACTCGGAGTAACTTGATCCCAGATCAATATAATGTATCTTTCTTGGGTACTTTGCAACTCAAAAGGGGTAGCAGTGTTTTGATCCTACCACAAACAAAATCTATGTGAGTGCTGATGTCACTTTTGAAAGTGTTCTCTATTTTTCTAGCTCGGCCTTAAGTGAGGGGGAGTTTGAGTTCTTAGACACTGTTCCTTATCATACTCTTATGTCTTACTCCTATGGATGTTTCCCCCATTTTTTTCTACCACCGAGGAGTCTCCTGTCCGCTGAGTGCACCTTCTCCTCCTCCTAATGTTCCTGCCTACATTGGGGGCACCCATCCCAATACTCCAACTCCGGAGTTCGCTACCTCCTTACATGATCTTGACTCCACTCTGGGCGACCTTGTCAACACGACCCCTCCTCTAAATGAGGAGGTGAGCTCTCCGAGTAAGGTACACAATTAGACATGCTCCTTTTATTCTATGACAAAATATGCCTCTTTCCACAATCTTTCGTCGACCTATAGAGCATTTGCTACTGCCCTGACTGATCATCAGATCTCTACTACTATTGAAGTTTCTCTTGCTGATCCAACTTGGAAAATGACAGTAATGGAGGTGATAAATGCCCTTCAGCGTACCAATATGTGGGAACTGGTTGATCTTCCCCTGGGTATGAAAGCTGTGGGGTGGTGATGACTTTTCAGCTCTAAGTTTAACTCTGATGGATTCTTTGAATGCAAAAAAGCACGATTGGTCACTAAAGGGTACTCACAGACCTACGTAGTTGACTATGAGGAGATACTTTTCTTAGTGGCCAAGTTAAACACTATTCCTGTCTTAATGTCTTTTGCGGTGAATTTGGATTGACCTTTATTCTAGTTAGATGTTAAGAATGCGTTCTTGAATGGAGAGCTTACAGAAGAGTTGTACATTTCTCTCCCTCTTGGCTTTGAATCTGCTGCGTCCAAAGGGCACGTTTGTAGACTACAAAAGTTTCTCTACGGGCTAAATTAGTTTCCAAGGGTCTGGTTCGTCATGTTCACAAAGGCTGTCGTGGGTCATGGTTTTATTCAGACTCAATCGTATCACACTCTCTTCTTCCGACATTCCTCCAATGACCATGTAGCTATCCTTATTATCTATGTTGATGATATTGTTCTTACAGGTAACGATCTTCCAGCATTGGAGTCCTTGAAAGACATTCTTGGTATGTGCTTTGAAATGAAGGACTTGAGATCTCTTTGGTATTTATTAGGCATGGAAGTTGCTTGGTCATCTTAGAACATTTTCTTATCTCAGCATAAATATGTGATCAATCTCTTGACAGAGAACAACTTTCTTATGTGAAAACTAGTGGCTGTCTCTATGGATCCCAATGAAAAATTATCTGACATTCCCAATGTTGTGACTGTCAACAAGACTCATTACCAACGCCTTGTCGGAAAACTCATCTATCTCGCCCATACTTGCCATGACATATGCCAAACAGTTGATATAGTGACTCAATTCATGCATAGCCCCTATGAGCACCACCTCCAAGCTGTCCACCAAATGCTCTACTATGTAAAAGGTACGCCGGACTCATGTTCGTTTTTCTCTCTTCACACCTCTCGGTCTATTGCTGTTTATATAAATGATGATTGGGCCGGGTCGGTTCATGATCGACGGTCCACCTCGAGGTATTGCTCATTTGTATTGAGAAATCTTGTCGCGTGCTAAAGCAAGAAACAATATGTAGTTGCTCGGAGCAGTGCTGAAGATGAATTTCGGTCCATGGCCTTGCCAACCTCCATCCCATTGTAGCTATTGTATGATTATAAGACCGCCATCAACATTGCTCATAATCTAGTCTAGCATGATCGTACCAAATATGTGGAGATTGACAGACACTTTATTAATGAAAAGATTGAGTCCAGGAAAGTTTGTCCCTTTTGTGCCCTCCAATGGTCAACTAGTAGATATCACCCAAAATCTACGTTGTCCTTTGTTCGATGACTTCAAATCTAGGTTGAACATGATTGACATTTATGCTTCAATTTGATGGAGAGTATTAGATTTATAACGACAATCCCTAACGATTATCACTTATTATTAGCTTATATTCCCTCATTATTTATTTTCTCTTTATTTTATTCTATTTTATTTCTTTCTCATTTGTTTTATTTTGTTTTATTTCTTGACTTTGTTATATCTATTTTAATTGGGTATATGTATCCCTCCTTTTATCAATAATATGATGCTGTCTAGTCATAAATTCAACAACACTAATGGATATATGAATTCAAATCTTGTTTGCTATGCGAGGCAGGAATAAGAGAAAAAATATTATTGCTCGTAAAGGTTCTTTAGGATTACGCGAGGTGTTATAAATGAGAGTTCATATAGTTTTTCTCTTAATGATTGTTCTTCTTATACCATTAGGTTTTCTATTATTTTGCTTTGTGCTTTTTTACTTTTTATCAGACAATTCTTCATAATTGCCTCATGTTGTCCTCGTTTCATTTACTTGTTATAAAATTATGCTTTAAAAAAATATTAAAGTAGATTTTCATTGCATCAGTCATCATTTTCTTAAAGGTCATTACTTCTTATGTTTCTAGTGAATAATGTTTAGCAGATATCCTTGCAAAGGCTCTCGAATTATGATTCTCCAGTGTTTACAATAAGCTGGATCTTCATGTATATGCTCTGATTTTAGGGAGTGTGTTATCATACCAGATTGAAACTCAATGTTGAGGATATCCCCTTTATTTTGTAATTTAATATCTTGATTGAGAATATGTTTGATATTAATTTTCTTAGTTCTATTATTTGTACTTACCTATATCCAAGCGCCCCAATTTTGTATAAAATTCTTTTACCTCAACACCATTAAAACTCAAATAGGATCAACTTTAGTCAGTGGTTGCTAATTATAGATTCACGATAAAGGTATTATCAAACATGGGTTCATATAATCTCCAACCTTCTTGTTTATCTAAGGTAGTTTCTATGAACCAAATCAAGCAAATCCTTAATCTTTGCAAAATTTTCAATCAATGATCATCTCTCTTTGATCCTCTTGTATACCACACCCTCTCCCTTATGGATTCTTTGCTTCCATCCCTATCTCGAGTTATCTTCTCTCACAAGCCTCAATCCCTTACTCTCCCTTTCAATTTCCCTAGCCGTATGCTCTTATTTGCTTCTCCATCTTGTTTTAATTTACCCTCCTGCTAATTCTAATTTTTATCATGCGTCTCTATTCAAGCCACTTGTTCAGCTATGCTATGCAACTAATGGGGACGAGACACCATAGCAAGTTCACGAATGAAGTGAACCATCTCTCAATTTAAATACTTGTCTATTGTACTATTTAATCACTCAATTTATCAGGAACCAACATAACTATATGTATACGATTATTTCAAGATAGCTGTAATTATTAAATCAATTATCATAGCATTTACCTTATTTTTATTCAAGCTTATTTGCACTTAGTTATTTGTATTCATGTTTGAATAAACCAAGTATTAATTACTCCGTTGTAAACATATCAATATTTTTCTCATTCCACAGGAATGGCGCTCTTTGTTTTCTTACTAATACTTATGGTCACCGCCTTGATAAGTGTCTACTAGTACATTGGTTGGAAGGTGCTTCTGAAAGTTTGAAGCGGTATGTCTCTCTCTACCTTTTAAAAAGTTAATTTATTGGAGCATATTACCATCACTTTAATAACAACGTGCATTTTAATGCTCTTAATTGTGAGGATAAGTTTCTGTTAACAACTTGATAAAGATTTCTTATGGATGCTTATTAAATAGCTATTCATTATCATTGACGAACTACTGTTATATCTTGAAGTTCTTAGTGAGGTGCGATTTGATTGATTGTTAATTTTACTATCCTTCGTAACCATATTAGTATGCACTTTATTGCCGTTATCTATGAGGTATTATTTCCCTGAAAATTAGATGAAATTGTAAGTCTTACTGAAATGGTTCTATAAGCATGAAAATGGTATACATTTCATACCTTTTGGAACCTTAAAGCCATAGGTTTTCTTAAAGAATCATTTAATTCACTAATATCATTATCTAACCCTTTCCATCCAGCAGTCCTACACAAATTGAAGCTAAAGTTATTGCATTCATTGTAGTTTATGTGGCCTACCATACAATTTCATCACTACTTGTTCCTTGGCATAGATATGTAATGCATCTTTCAATAATCTATGAGATTAAATCTTTGTACAAAATAAAAGATGACGGGTTTTGCATGCGGACTATATCAAGACAAGCTGAGTCATGGAAAACATCATGCATGAACCATTCTCCTATCAATAACTATGGCAGCGAGTGCTTCATCATTCCTACGTAATTAGAAGTTGCATAATGTGTATGACGACAATGATTATCTCTAAGGAGATGAACTTTAAGGGCATTTTTCTAATCCTTCTGTCCACACAAAATGGTAGATAGTTGAGCTTGAATCTTTTCTTCAATTTTATAGATTCTTAATGCTAATAATAAACTGCAGTATGATGAAGGTTAATTTTTTTTTTGCTAACCGCTTCTCTACGGATTTCTTAATATCAGGCTGTGTTCATCGAGCTAGTCACTAATTTTAACTAAATATTTGTAGTGTAGTAAATAATGACAATACAATGGTTACTTCTGCAATTATATGGCGAGGCCTTTTGATAAGCTTCAAATGATGGTTCAAGCAATACGGAATAAATACAGCATATGCCTGAAATTATTTACAAAATGCTTACTTGTTGCTCTTATAACTTCAACTTACTTTTTTACCATAACAATAGTTTCCAAACTTGCCGAAATTGAGGCTTGAAGCTATAAAATCAATTGCTACAAGCATTTACTTAACCTATCTCAAATGTTAGATTTTTAAGTTGCATTTGGAGTTCTCCAAAACAATGTCAATGAAACCCATAGTGTAAGATTAGAAATATGCAATTATTAGTCAAATATTAAGACTAATTTTATAAAGTATTTCTTGTAGGAAAACTTAAATGCTGTAAATATCTTTAACATGAACAATTTTGGTCAAATTTAATCACATTAAGTCAACAAGTTAGTTTTGATCGTTCCAAATGCAACCAACTTTATATCATTTTAATGTCCTTGTTCTAAAATGTAAGAATCATACAACGAAAAAGAGCAGAGCATCTTAAAAAAGAGCTTAATGTAGGTTTTGAAAGGAGTATTTCGGCAACATTTGAGTTGGTGAAATTTTAATTCGGATTCGTAATATAATTAGTGAAGTGTTAATCCGATCCTCTAGGGAGAATTAATGCAATAGTTTTCACTCAGTGGATATCTGAAATTAAAATCCTAGAAGATGAGGCAAAAGACTCCTGATGGAGGGGGGGTGGGGGGTGATGAGATGAAATGAAAGGAGAACAAGACAGCCTTGATCACCCATTGTCAAAATATCCAGATCACATAGGTCAGGCCATGCTCTGGGACTCAATAGAGCGTGTATTAGAATCCGGATTTGGTGAGTTTTGCTGATGAAAAAGAATTCTTTTATCTTGTAAATTTTAATCTAGTTTAAATTGCTCTTTGATTTACAGTTACATTCAACCAATGTGATTTGTTAAATTATTCAGTTCTGTAAGATATAATTTTAATTTCCAAAAATCAAATGAACCTTTATTGAATGCTCTCTTACATTGAATTTCTATTGGTTTACTTCCAGCTACATGATGAAATAAGCACATTTGGTATTGATTGACAGAGCTTCTTAAGAATTCTTCCTTGTTATATTAAACATGCAGGCTATTAAATAACCCACACATAGTGCATTCATATGAAGCTCTCTTATGGCTTTTGAGGTACATTTCTTTGTCCTATTAAATCTTTTCTCTCCCTCCAGTGCAATGAGAATTGAATGGATAACCAGTTTCTCGGAATTTGTGAAGTGCCCATCCAACGCACATTAAACATTCATTTTATTGTACTAATGCAAAAGTGTTTTTGTCTAGCTTTTTGTGTGTTTGAATCTATTATTTGGTGAGTTCCTTGTGTGTTTTCTTGAAGGGCATTGCAAGGGCTTTCTGATATTCTAGTTCCCTACTTTGATGAGCAGTCACGATCTATGCATATGAGTTTGGTGAAGGCAAGTTCAATTTTAATTTTGATTTTGATTTTTATTTTCCTAGATGTATTCATTTGGTATGTGATTAGTATAACAACCATTTGTGATTTTTGAGGTTCCATTCTAATAAGAAGGATGATTGTGAAATTGAGCAATTAATTGACAACTTGTTTCTGCCGTGATTATTCTTTTTATTGAAAAATTAGGATAAAACCAATCTCATTAAAATTAAGAGATGTACAAATTAAAAAAAAAGATTTAGAAACGATAAGGAACTCAAGAACTCAGGAGAGCTAAATTGTTCTATAATTTACACAATACTCTTAAATAGTTGTGCAGGAAACTTTGGGAGTTTATGATCTGAAATTTGTTTGCTGATGATAGCAGCCTTCTTGTCAATGATGAACCGAAGCACTTTCCCATTTAGCATATTTTGTGAAATACCTTGCATTTGTTTTTTATTGTAGAATTGATACGAAAATGAAAATTTCATAAATTTATTTTATCACAAGCTTTTGGTGACAAAGAAAATAAAGAATTTATATTTTTCACCGCATTATGATACCAAAAAACTTTTTAAAACCTTCTCCAAATCTTCTTATAATTGCCAATGGTCAAAGTAGATATGGAAATCATCTTCTAAATATACGTCTACACAATTCTCTTAAATAGCTGTGCAGGAATCTTAGGGAGTTTAAGATCTGAAATTTGTTCTCTGCTGATAATAAGCCTTTTTGTCATTTGAATTAAAAATGAGAAGATGATGAACCGAAGCGCCTTCTCATTTAGCAAAATTTGTGAAATATCTTGCATTTGTTTCGTTGCAGATTTTGATACGAAGAAGAAAATGTCACAAAGATCCTTAAAATTGCTTTATCACAAGCGTTAGGTTAAGAATAAATTAAAAAAAATTATGCTTTCCACAACCTTATGATACGAAACAACTTAAAAAACTTCTCCAAATCTTCTTAAAATTGCCCAACGATCAAAGGAGATATGGAAATCATCTTTTTGATAGACATTTCAAATGGAGTAAGTGATGGAATTGAGAAGACGCATACTATAAAGAACAAATTTGCTAGTTAATCTCTTCTAAGATACTAGACAAACAAATATCAGATCTTGCTATTATTAATATATCACCACACTAAAGGAGATGAAAGTGTAAAATGATTTAATAAAAATCGACCACTTTCTGAGATTTTCCATATTGGAGTGAATGGCATATGGCATAGATTGATAGATGCATGACACCGATCTAGGGCTCCTATAAGGTGTTTGGAAAGCTTATTTAGCAGGAAAGTGATTGTGGAATAGCGGAGGAATCAAATATAGGAGTTTGGCGGTGTGTGGGGGTAAACGTCGTTCGATGGTTGTCTCTTCTGAAAACGGCAAGAAAAACCATGAAACGAACACAAGCTTAATTTTTTTTGTCTTTTTGAAAATGTTTTAAAATAGAAAATTAATATTTGAAAATTTAATTCGAGCTGAACATAAGCTTAATTTGAACAAATGAGTTTGAATCGAGTCGATCACAAACAGGCTATTCATGAGCCATTTTGAACACGGGCCAAACACTAACAATGTAAATGTTGTTTACACCCCTTCTCCAAATTGTCAAAAATAGATTTAATAGCTTTTCACTTGACATCTCTCGCTTTTATGTTTCATATTCAAATATTAAATTTCGCCTTCTTCGGTTCTATGATCTATTTTGGTTTTAAATCTAAATGCTATTGACCAAATTTGTGATATGCTGACATATAAATTTTGATGTGCAATTACGATGATCGACATTTAGAATATGGTGAGTGCAACTGCGACGGTTGTCAATTCTAGATATTTGCCATGCACCACCAAAGTGTTGGTTTCTAGAAACATACACTACAAATATGGATTACCAGGGTCTTTTTGCCTTAAGGACTCCTAGTTAACCCTTTTATTTGAGGATTTTTCTTGTGATATTTCAAAATGTTAACAAGTGATCATCTAGTTAATGCAAATTGAAAATCATATTTTTGTTTTTTCAGTATTCCACATTGTTAACAATTGATCTTCTAGTTTCTGCTCATGTTCAAAGTGGGAGGATAGAGTGCAAAGGAGGGAGAGCAGCTAGTGGCTAGGGTTTTTTGAGAGGGAAGGGGAAGGGTTGCTAGCTGAGGAGGTTCGGTGGCTGTGGGTGAGAGGGAACCATGCAGTGCCTTTTTTCATGATGCTTATAATCTCAAGAAAAGGTGGTCTGGAGTGTGGGAAATTAGATTGTGCCATTTGCTCAGATCGGAAAGGTGGAGACGGTGCATGACTGGGGTCGGGATCAACTAGTTTGAATTGGCATAAGGGGAGTCTAGTTTGGTTCAGTTTTTAACACTGTACACCTTGGACCCAAGGAAATAAAGCTCTTTAGCTTGTTTTTTGAAGTAGATTTGTTTTTCATGCCTTCTTGTCCTAACTGGGATGTCCGCCCCTTAATGCCTTTTTCCCTCCATCAAAATTGTCAGAACACAACCTAATGCTACGGAGAGAAATACTAATTTGACTTATTATAATCTAAGTTTGGAGAAGGTGCAAAATTTGCGACTTAGATTCAATTTTGAAGATGAACTTATGTTCAGTTTTTCCCATGCATTATGCAAGCACCAAGTGGATTCGGAACTGTTAAAGAAATGATTGGTTCAGGTTACATAAGAAATTTGATTAAATTTTATTTTAACATTCATCATTTTGTTTTTAAAATTTTTCCATTCCCTGCTATATATTAATTTGTTTTTACTTAATTCACTCAAAAATAAAATTCATTCCAACACTGGATGATTTTCCTACTTTAAAAGCATACATTTTTAAGGTCTGCTGCTGCATAAATATTAACGTAAGGGTATTATGTTTAGCCCGTACCCTTCTATGAAAGCCATTTTAAAATGTTTTAGTGCCAGAAGATCAAATGATTTTCATTTTTCCTGTTAAGATAGAGAGACTGTAAGAACGCGAGTTCCTGTTGGGGGGAGAAGGCTATTCTTATTTGCTAGGAGTTGATGTATCACCAGGGCTAGATAAATTTTGAATATGTCCTCTTTCTGACACATGCTTATGGATTTTTGTGTGCTGGCAACCAATTGACCAACTTTCTTTCATTATCATCTGTATGTTAATTTGCTCGTCTCTATGATGCTTTTAAACTTAGTTTCTTTGAGTTTAATTTTATTGATTTACAAGCACTTCTTCAAGTTACTTAAATCTTTGCTTTAAATTGTTAGTCTCATACCTTTTTCTACAGGTGTCCATCTTAGCTAAAACTAATTGGAGTGCTATATGGACTGATTTGATGCTTGGATTGCCAGCTTTCAGCAATGTTACCCCTGTTGTAAGTTCTTCATTAGCTATTTTGACATTCTTGCTGAAGGACTAATCAAGTTGCTAGCATTTTTTTGGTCAACTTTTCTGTTTTTCTTTTCTCGAAGTTCAAATATGATGTAAAAAGTAACTGTTACACTCGATCTGTTCTTCTTCCAACAATTGAAAAAAAAATGCATTTTAGCTATTTTCAAGTCATTTGAACCTGTAGAAGGCTTCACGATTGACCAAACTTGAATCAATTGCTGGAACAATCAATCAGAATAAAATTTTAAGGAAATTTGAATTTGGCGCATTTTCGACCTAGTCATCGCTGAGGTTGTCTGCCGGACGACAAAATTGACTCTCCAGCACGTCCAGAGTGTTGATTTTAGCTAGGAGGNAAGTAACTGTTACACTCAATCTGTTCTTCTTCCAACAATTGGAAAAAAAATGCATTTTAGCTATTTTCACGTCATTTGAATCTGTAGAAGGCTTCACGATTGACCAAACTTGAATCAATTGCTGGAACAATCAATCAGAACAAAATTTTAAGGAAATTTGAATTTGGCGCATTTTCGACCTGGTCGTCGCTGAGGTTGTCTGCCGGACGACAAAATTGACTCTCCAGCACGTCCAGAGTGTTGATTTTAGCTAGGAGGGACGTGCACTTCACTACGATCCTCGACACACACAAGTGACACGAACACCGACGCATCTAAATAATAATAATAATAATAATAATAATAATAATAATAATATAAAACACTAACGCTACTTAGCCTAAACACACACACGCCACAACTTGAGCCTCGCGGTTTAATCGCCTGCCCTAGCGTTCCCTCCACGCCATGTCGATGTGACTCCCTGTTCGCTCTGCCCGAAGCTTCTCCTACCTCTGCACCCGAAGCATTTGTCCCCTTTTTGACCCACACGACTGTATATTGATTCACTTCGTAGCCTTCCTTTGTGGTANGAGCCTCGCGGTTTAATCGCCTGCCCTAGCGTTCCCTCCACACCATGTCGATGTGACTCCCTGTTCGCTCTGCCCGAAGCTTCTCCTACCTCTGCGCCCGAAGCATTTGTCCCCTTTTTGACCCACACGACTGTATATTGATTCACTTCGTAGCCTTCCTTTGTGGTATGTTACCGGTTATCCGAGCCTTCTGCACTTGTTTCCTTTAATTAGCTAGGCTCTGCGATGCCCCATCATCCATCGATGATACGGCTACGCTCCCTCTTCCTCTCCCTCCGGTTCTTCTTCTTTTTGGTATAAAACCTAAGTGGGCAGGTCATGTAGGGGGTTAAGCAAATTTTGAGTTCGGGGGAGGTTCTGTTGAAATTTCTGCTCGGCTAAGACTTAGTGCTTGAGGGCTTGGTGTCTGAGAGTTCTATGGTTTCCCTTTTGTTTCTTTCAAAAGGCTCGAGCAAGGTAATTTCTCTCTTTTCTTGTCTTCTTTTTGCTCGACAGAGGCTGAAAAAGCTCGGGGAAATAAAAGGATTTGAGCGAGATTTTACTTAAAAAATATATATAAATTTGATTGCCTTACCTGGAATCTCCTTTTGAAATTACTATCAATTGCCATGGATGGTTAGGCCTTTAGCAATTNACTAAGACTTAGTGCTTGAGGGCTTGGTGTCTGAGAGTTCTGTGGCTTCCCTTTTGTTTCTTTCAAAAGGCTCGAGCAAGGTAATTTCTCTCTTTTCTTGTCTTCTTTTTGCTCGACAGAGGCTGAAAAATCTCGGGGAAATAAAAGGATTTGAGCGAGATTTTACTTAAAAAATATATTTAAACTTGATTGCCTTACCTGGAATCTCCTTTTGAAATTACTATCAATTGCCATGGATGGTTAGGCCTTTAGCAATTCTGTTGAGTCTGATTTAATTACTTCATTCTTTTTGCTTAGCTAAGGGTGTTAGACTTATAAATGACAATGTTTCAAGTGTTATGCATGCGAAGATCTCTTTCTTTTGTTCTTATTACACTTGTACGTTTATGCCATCCACCTTCTTTAGTTTATGTGAGGTTCGAATGCTGTTTTGATCTTATATACTGGGAGTTGGTGTTTTGGACCTTTTGGGTTGTGAGATTTTGAGTTGGTTTGGTTTGATTTCGTGGAGCCTTGTGGTCTTGGTTTTATGAGCTAATTCAGTTCAGTNGTCTTATATACTGGGAGTTGGTGTTTTGGACCTTTTGGGCTGTAAGATTTTGAGTTGGTTTGGTTTGATTTCGTGGAGCCTTGTGGTCTTGGTTTTATGAGCTAATTCAGTTCAGTTTTATGGAGCTGGCGGCTTCAGTTTTATGGAGCTTGCTTGGTTTGGTTTTGTAGATTCCCCAATTTCAGTTTTACGAAAAGGTTTTGGCATGATTTTGAAATTGACCACTTGCTGCTTTGGGGATTAGTTGTCGCCCCCCTATTTGAGACATGCAGGTGGTTACGTTTTTTTTGCTTTGGAGCTTTTGGAATTTTGTTTTGTTTCGCCTCTGTTTCTAACTCTGTTCGAGACCCTTGCTNTGTTTTACGAAAAGGTTTTGGCATGATTTTGAAATTGACCACTTGCTGCTTTGGGGTTTAGTTGTCGCCCCCCTATTTGAGACATGCAGGTGGTTGCGTCTTTTTTGCTTTGGAGCTTTTGGAATTTTGTTTTGTTTCGCCTCTGTTTCTAACTCTGTTCGAGACCCTTGCTGGTGCTTCCCTGTGTATGTTTTGGGTTATTTTCCTTGCTAGCTCTATTCGAGACCTTTGCTGGTGCTCCCTCGTGTTGTTTTGGGTTGTTTTCCTCGCTGCTTCACCTGAAATCTGCTGGTTGGTGCTCCCTGTGTTGGTGTGGGTAGTTTACCTGCTGCCCCTTATCCGTAATCTGCTAGTTGGGCTCTATTGTGTTGGTTTTGGTGGTGCCCTTGCTGCCCTTACCCGACATCTGTAGGTTGGGTTCTTTTGTGTTGGTTTTGGTGTGGTGCCCTTGCTGCCCTTACCCGACATCTGCAGGTTGGGTTCTTTTGTGTTGGTTTTGGGGTGGTGCCCTTGCTGCCCTACTTGAAATCTGCAGTGTGGGTTCTTTTGTGTCGGTTGTGGTGATGCTTGCTGCCCCTACCTGAAATTTGCGGGGTGGATTCTTTTGTGTTGGTTTTGATGGTGCTTTTGCTGCCCCTACCCGAGATAAACTATTTTGGTTCTTTTGTGTTGAGTTTGGTGGTCCTCTTAGCTGCCTTTACCCCTAATTTGCTGACCTTAGGGTGGGTTTAAATGCTTTAATCTTCGTGANAGGGTGGATTCTTTTGTGTTGGTTTTGGTGGTGCTTTTGCTGCCCCTACCCGAGATAAACTATTTGGGTTCTTTTGTGTTGAGTTTTGTGGTCCTCTTAGCTGCCTTTACCCCTAATTTGCTGACCTTAGGGTGGGTTTAAATGCTTTAATCTTCGTGGTTTTGGGGAATTCGAGTGCCTTCTTTGAGAGTCGGTTTGCTTAATGTTTGGAAGAAGTTTTCAATGCCCTGTTCTTTGGGCCGAATTAACTGCAATGCAAGGCCCTTTTGATATTTGTTGGGAGAGTTTAGTTGCAATTTGGGCCCCTTTTGAAGTGCGGCTTTTGAGCAGGTTTGGATTGAATTGGGAGCAACTTGGAATCCCCTAAAATGTATCTTCCGGAGATGTTGTGGGCTAGCAAATGGGGCCTTTAGATACATCTTTTTTGGANATTTTGGGGAATTCGAGTGCCTTCTTTGAGAGTCGGTTTGCTTAATGTTAGGAAGAAGTTTTCAATGCCCTGTTCTTTGGGCCGAATTAACTGCAATGCAAGGCCCTTTTGATATTTGTTGGGAGGGTTTAGTTGCAATTTGGGCCCCTTTCGAAGTGCGGATTTTGAGCAGGTTTGGATTGAATTGGGAGCAACTTGAAATCCCCTAAAATGTATCTTCCGGAGATGTTGTGGGCTAGCAAATGGGGCCTTTAGATACATCTTTTTTGGATTGTTACACCGGTGATTTGGAAAAAAACTAGCTATTGATGAGTGTACTCATTTTGCTATTTATTTAAGGTGTTTTATTTAGTGAATATTTGAGGTTATACTAGTTTTATAGATTAATTAGTCTTTCTTTTTATTTATTTATTTTCGGTTCTCTTTCCTTGCTTCTTGGTTTGGTTTTAGGTGCTTATGTCTGAAACGTAAGCGCTCATATATAATTCTGGCTATATATGAACCATCAAATAAAGTTGTAAGTTGAACGGTCTTTTTTTGGGTCAAGGTTGTGATGACAAAGACATTCAGTGATAGAGCAAAATAATTTCACATCCTACAACATCGGGAACCGACTCAGGGACTCGATGAAAATGTAGGATGAAAATGTTATTCACCGACACTAAACTAGCGAGGACTCTTGTCTTCTTAGATTGCTGGCGGTCATAGCCCGACAGTGTGATAGACTCGTGACAATTAACTTTATAAAATACAATGATAAGAACAAATACATTATTTATGTTCAGAAAAATATTTGAGTACTAAGATGATATTAATTTTCTTATATGCATGCTAAAATATGGACTTTAAGTAATATAATTCAATTGTTCACTTGTCAATTATTTGTACTGGGCTAAGAATTGCCCTCATAAGATTGTATTGTTAGAATTTTCTAACTGAATGCCGGGCTTTATACATATTGATGACCGATAGTTGCCTTCGAAGTTTCTCGAGAATAACTAAATCTGAGCTTACCCTGACTCGAATGCTTATGGTTTTCCTTTTTTCTCGGATTTTTTGTACGTTTCCTACTTTTTATTGGAGTCTTTGTAGATCACTCGTGATTTTCTTCAGATTTTCCTCGTGTTCCCAAAAAGTTTTCTTCAAGTAACCATCGGTCATTTAGGCTTTCTTTGAGTTGTCGTAGTACGTTTTGCTATTCACTCTTATTTATATAAATGCATGCTTACCCATTTGTTAAATTCTTTTATTATACTCGTTTACTTGTACTTGCGACACTGATCTCATTTGCAGGAACAACAGACCCGTCAGATATATATATTTGTTTTATATTTACAACGTTTTACTTTCTTAACTGCACACCTTACTGCCTTTCTTTACTTACCGTTTTTTTTACTGCATTTTACTGCTTGTACATATAGCTCATGCTTGCGATGTTATTGTTTATTGTTTACTGCGCTTCATAGCATGTTTCCCTTTTATTATTGATGTTACTTGTATAGACTTGCAGGGGCCTTTAAGATAGAGGACAGTAGAACACCTGGTTTAGGAGGCACCCAAACAACTGTATATTTATACACACCAAAATCTGAACCTATGATCGATATGTTAAGGAGCTTGGTGTATTTTTTCCAGGAAGCGGAATGAGGAAGCGAGCAGACAGAGGGCGACGATCGAGACCACAACAGCGAAGCAAAGGACTATCTTCAGTTGGAATCTTCATAGAATAAACAATAAATCCATAGGACTTCATAGTAGTCTGCCTAGTGCGACATAAATCCTCTCTTATCTTTAGGCTTTTGCACAATTCTATTGTGCATTATATGTCCTAACTCCTTTTAGGATTTCGAGGTCGTCGTTCAGTACGACGTAAATTCTCCTATTTTTCTAGGCTATTTGCACGATCGAATATTGTGCTAATATAAGTCATAAATTATAGAAATAAATTGCAGGATTAAAATACTAAATAATATCATTTCAAAGTAATCAAACCAAACAATCGGATAGTTAGGAAGTCACCGAGGTGTTCCTCGAATCTGTGACATCCCATTCCTTTTATTCGTTTGACTCCTGAAAAATACTGTTCATTTTTTTAGCCATTCCCATTTGGTTTTTTTGTGTCATACCTCGGAAAACTAAACTTTGAAAATCTTGAAGATAGAACCACTAATCTTAATTAAAAGTTTTCTTAGGTGATTTTGATTGCCTAAGATGTAATTAACTATAGGGGATTGCCTCTATAGGGAACTTAAGAACCCAACTTAATATAAACCCTATTTAATCTTCGATATTAAATAGGAGAATTTATTGGCTTATAAAAAAAAAAGGGTTTCGCAGACCAAACGGATGTTACAAACTTTTTAGTTTAGGTGGTTAAACCTGCTAACAAATGATATATTTATCCTTCAGGATAGTGTACTATTTGTGGTATCGTGCTCAACCATCTAGACTATCAAATATGTGAGATTTATTCGGNCCATTTGGTTTTTTTGTGTCATACCTTGGAAAACTAAACTTTGAAAATCTTGAAGACAGAACCACTAATCTTAATTGAAAGTTTTCTTAGGTGATTTTGATTGCCTAAGATGTAGTTAAATATAGGGGATTGCCTCTATAGGGAACTTAAGAACCCAACTTAATATAAACCCTATTTAATCTTCGATATTAAATAGGAGAATTTGTTGGCTTATAAAAAAAAAGGATTTTGCAGACCAAACGGATGTCACAAACTCTTTAGTTTAGGTGGTTAAACCTGCTAACAAATGATATATTTATTCTTCAGGATAGTGTACTATTTGTGGTATCGTGCTCAACCATCTAGACTATCAAATATGTGAGATTTATTCGGTCTCACTTTTCTAAATTAAAATATTATTATTTTCCAAAATTATAGTCATATATAAATTAACTTGAAATATTATTTTCCAAAGGTAAATTACTATTTTATAAATTTATAATCTCTTATATATAAATTAAATTAAATTAAATCATAAATAAAGACACCACAAAATTATTTGGCCGACACGACTATCTGATGCTCCGATAAGGAGAGTAGATGTTTTAGATTCGACTTATGCTAAGAAAGGCAGAGGTAAACCTAGGAAGAGTTGGGCGTATTGTATAAAATATGATCTTAATCTATTAGAACTAAATGAAAATATGATGCAAAATAAGATGCAATGGAGAAAAAGGATTATGTAGCCGATCCCACGTAGTGGGATTAAAGCTTTGTTGTTGTTGTATTACTAGATTTGTTCCTCTCAGCTTTATTTATTTTTTCTTTNCATGATCTTAATCTATTAGAACTAAATTAAAATATGATGCAAAATAAGATGCAATGGAGAAAAAGGATTATGTAGCCGATCCCATGTAGTGGGATTAAAGCTTTGTTGTTGTTGTATTACTAGATTTGTTCCTCTCAGCTTTATTTATTTTTTCTTTTTTTTAGTTTTTTTTTTTACTTTAAATTGATGTACTGCTTAAATTTTTTCTAAACCACATTTGTTCTTGAGCACGAGTTTTGCATTTACTAATAGCTATCTTTCCATTTCTAATGGCAAATTTTTTTTGTTGCTTAGGTTGATGCTGCTTTGACTCTACTTGGTAATATGATTTTGCAAGTACGTATCCTTTTGTTTTCCTTTCTTTCAGTAGCTATTTTATATTACTTTATTCTTGTTTTGTAATTTTTTTTTATTGTATTTATGTCAGCTTACGTATTCATTTATGTTTTAATTTTTCTTATATATTAATCTGCAGTTATATTTTATTTTATTTTTCAGGAGCAAGTTAGCGATGCTCTTGTTCCTCATGATATGTGGGACCTTCGATTATTTAAATATATGTCCTCACCGTATGTCTGTCTTTCATTGCTTCTTGATTATTTTATTTTATAGTTGATGCAGTTTACATGTCTAGTAGTCACATGCTTGCTTTTCATTTTCTTTATTTCCTGATGGGAACACACACACACACACTCACACGTGTGTGTACATCTCTCTCTCTCTCTATATATATATATATATGTATGTATATATGTATGTATGTATGTATATATACATACATATATATATACATACATACATACATATATATATATATATATATATATATATAT